>OMKR01105139.1:0-15185 GCA_900302355.1 Cyttopsis rosea | reverse complement strand
CAAGAGCCAAATTTCTGAAACGTTCGTTTCCTCCATCAAACCATTATGCATTTTAAAATAAGGTGACTAGTAATATGTTATTAAGGAATGAAAAGCACGATGTATGCAATAATTGCAATTAATTAGTATTACCATTACAATATAATAATTACCATATTTTTATTACCATTGCAACAACAAATGTATTATGTATTATTATTAGGGCTGGGTATTGTTTAAAAAGTTACGATACCAGTACCAATACCAGTACCCTTAAAGTGATACAGATACCAATAGAGCACTTCATTCGATACTTTTTTTATCTGCTTCATTCGATACCATCTTTTGAATGGAAGCATTCAGTTGTGTAAAATGCCTCCACTCCTCCCCATCCAAATGATTTTTACACTAATACATTTTCAAAGTGTTCAAATTGAAATATTTATTAAATAACTACAAAACTGTACAATGAAGTATTTGAGCAGTGTCATTTTAAACAATTAGCCAGTACAGGAGGAATGATTATAGCAAGGGACCTCTTTCACTGTTCAGAAAGGATGCAGGTATTGTTTGACTGAAGAAGTTTCGATACAACTTGGTATGGGTTTATTTTGGTCGATACCTTAAAAGGTATTGAGTACCAATACTCAGCCCTAGGTATGATGTAAGTTTATGTGTTCTTACCTTTATGCTTGTGGTAGGAAAGTTCCCTGTTGGTCACCCTCAGCCACCTCTTCTTGAAATTCTTCTTGCCGATTCGTTTTCTACCCTGGGCTCGTTTCTGCACCTCCCTATGGAGACCCATGAGGCAGAAGATTTGAAATATTCTATAATAATGAGAATAAAATATATAGATGCAGCAGAAACTTTCATTAAGATGCAGCTTAAAATGATGTGCAACAAAATATTGAAATTAAATGATACTAGAAAGCTCCAGTAGAATTCGCAGAGCTCCATCATTAGAATTATTTTCAAAGACAACATGCTGAGACATTAGCTCATGGTTCACCTGGAACAGATCTCATCTTCAGCTAAATCAACAACTCTATGCAAGTTTCCTTTCCATTGTTCATCTTGAGAGTGTTTAGAATAGCTTGAATGTTCTATAAGTGCAAAGCCTACACATCTTGACAGTGTTGAACACCTGCCCAAAGTGATGGAGTGGGTGAAGTGATCTGGTTTGTGCACACCATAATTGGAGCAGAACACGGAGCAAAGCATGGAGACCAAAGTATCTATGGAGTTTTTATTCCTATTAGAAAGGGAATATGGACAATGATTACCCCAGGAATGAGAAAATGATACGCTTGTATGCTCGGAAAATTATTTTTTCCCCACATTTCCAGTAATGTTAGAATTGGAAAAAACATCTCAAGTTTTGAGGCAATCCCCATTGAATAGGTTATTTTCTGTCCGTTCTTCTCTTGTTCCTCCTGATCTAAACTACTTACCCCTCCTTGAAAACCACGGCGTCCTCCATCCCGCTGGACTCCTTATTGACGTTAGAAGAGATCTCATCAAGAAACTGGGCACACAAATAAAAGAATAAACGATGACCATTAGAATAGCCACACAATGAGCATGTAGAGCAGGTATTTCCTTTAATGAAATACATTTAAAATAGTCTGAATCATGTTAAAGAAATAAGAAAATACCTTTTTAACCTTCTCAATGCATTTGTCTTCTTGGAATGATTTGAAGAAGTCATACATGTACGTTTCTTTGAAACTAGACTAGAAAAACAAAAAATACATATATTCCAATGGTGAACATTTTTGAAACAGCATTTATTAGGTTCACATGACAATTACACAATCCCAAACACATGTTTTTTTACTTATACTACTACTAATGATTAAAACACAAAGCCTTTTTAAAATAAAAAAAACACCAATCTCACCAGTTTGTTTTTGGACAAACTGCCCCAGCTGCCAAGCGTCTGGATGGTTTTAGAGATCAGAGTGAGCGTGCGGGAAATCTCAGGATCCTGGAAGCAGACAGTGAACCATGAGCCAGTTGTGAAGGCATTATGGGATGCATCCACAGTGGTTCTTAAAATTAAATAAATTACTAAAATTGTAATTTTGTGGATTTTGTATACTCTTGTTCTACCACATTTTTGAAAAGGACAGCATCAGCCAATTAGGGCTACAACTACTGATTATTTTCATGATTAATGTTTGGTTTTTAGTGGTAATCCATGAGAGAAATTTTGACACAAAAATAAGATTATACGTTCAAATGATTTTACAAATTAATCAAGTTGTTAATATATTTACCCAACAGTCTAAAAGATAACTGTTAGAGAATTTTGTAAACACATCTTTGTACACAGATTTGTACATAATATTAACAATATATAGGATAATGATATTATTTTCAGCCCATATACTAATTGATTTGAAACGATTGATTTGATTAACCATTTCACCCTTATGGCAAGAATAACAAAGTATTTCCATGTTATACGTTTTTTAACCTGGAGTCCATTTGACTCCGATGTCCTCCGATGGCGAGGCAAAAAGTTTTGGTTAAGTTGCAATAAAACAAATAAAAAAATAAAACACTAAAGAATACTTTTTGGGCCTAGTCTAAACTGTTTGACTCATCCTCATTGTCTTGGTAGCAAACTAGAAGCATCTTTACCCAAAGCAAAATAAATCATGGATGGTAAATAAAATAACACAATACACTTTCCCTGAACCGTGATAGCATCTTAGCTGAACTTCAGTACACTTTGAATGAGATGTTTATAATGTTTGAGTGATTATTCATATTTTTCACCTTTAATAAGTCATTGTGTGTTTCACAATCTTGGGCTAAAGTTGTGTACGGGGCTGTAATGCTAAGAACTGAGATTGTCATCACTGAAGATTGCTCTGAATAATGCAACACATATCCACTGATATTGTTTCCTGGTCAACTTCTGCTGTTTGAAAGAAATCCATCTCATCAATTTCATCCATAAATAGACCTCTGTAGTATGAGACATTTAGCCAAACAATCCAAGAATATGAACATCATCTCAAGATCTCAGACTTCACAGAGAAAGATGTACCACAAGATTGACTCCCAGAAAGGAAATTTTTATTGCATTATCACCATATCTAATTGAAGTATCTGACAGTGGATTTTATAATCACTTCAATGTCATGACTTAAACCACAATCAAAGACAATTTTGTTGGAAAAAGATGTTGATGCGAAAACAGTAACAGTAAACTGGCAAAATATTTAGCATTAATTCTAACACGGATAAATGAAAAATTCCCCTTTCACTTGGTTGAACAAAGGCCCCGATGAGAGGATATAAAGATGGACTTACAGGATGATGGGGGCGAAGTTGGAAAGAGTGTGGAGAAAGAACAGCAACAGCGAAGAACCGCAGAAACACAAAGCTGCTGACAGCTGAGTACTGAACATGTGGATCAGCTGTTCGATAAGGGGGTAGGGGATGTGAAAGAGGTAATAAAAAATTAATGTATTGTTATTAGGGATGCAACTAATGATTACTTTATATTTAGTGATTCATCTCTTGATTATTTTCTAAAATTAGTCAATTAATCTATGTGAATATGTTAATGTTGACAGTAAAACAATGTAATATAGGTACAAAATAATACTAAATGCTAATACAAATTCTTTGAATCCAAGCAGATATTTTGAAATTGATTCATAAAAACATATTTCATTGTATAACATGGAACGAAAAAAGGCAATCAACTGTATATGGCACATTCAATATTTTTATATCATACATCACTAAGCTGATTATTGGATTAGTAAAATTGAATTTGATATATTTTCTGCCGATTGACTAATCATTTAGTTGATTCAAATTACAAATACTCTAAGTAATTTGGTCAGCAAGGGCTACTCAGTATAAACATGTGGAATGTGGATTAATATTAAATCACTTCATTAAAGCACAATCTCATGTGCAACCAATCTCCCAAACCTCCTGCATGCAGCTGAAAAAGGGACTTGTGCACTACATTGAGTGTTGGCACCACCCTGTGGCAGACATAGTAACTGCAACACCTAACTAATTTACACTGCAGCGCTTCCAGTTCTGAGAAAGGCACTTTATAAATAAAATGCATCATTATTATTATTATTACACCACTTGCTCTAATGATTTAAAATGTATAATTTAAGTTGTTCTAACTCCTCGAGAAAAATGTAAACGCAAAAAGGGAACAAGTTCTCAGAGGACATTGAGCTGCTTAAACTGCTTCTGTTATGTTACTGTGCAAATGTCATTTTATTCCTCTAGAAAAAATAAAATAAAAAAATAAAATAAATGTAGTGCTTGAGTTTAGCATGTTTCTCATATTGGGAGTCACCTGGGAATCGCTTGGAGGCCATGTGTCTGAGCGATCTGAAGACGTCACACATTAACGGAGGACAGCTGTCACTGGAGTGGGTGATGGATGAGAAGACTTTTTGGACGTAGCTCTGAAGATTCTCCTGTAGAGAGAGAGAGTAGAGTGAGAAAACGAAATTGGGTGTATTCAAGCTATGGAAATGGAATATTGATTCATTTCCTGTTTGCCTCAATAATTATAAAAAAATAAACTACATGAAGCTATATCGTTTTCATCTGTAGAATGTTGTACTACAGACTAATCCAGACTGTAGATTATGAATATTACATTTATGTTGCATAAAACTAAGCATTTAAATATCCAGTCCTGCTCATTGTTTTCCTAAATTCTGATCTGTTTAACAAGGAAGGGTTTATGGGTCAATAATTCAGAGCTGCACTTCAAAAATAAAAATAGAAAGAAGAGTGTGTTCTTTTCAAATATATGTGGAATTATGAAACTGTTATTGTCAGGATGTGTTTGAAGTGCTTGTGCAATAACCTGCTGCTTTAGCGAGTCCCTTCGGCTAAATGTGTTTTTACATAAGGTACCAAAGTATCTGATTAGAGAGCTGGAAATCAAATCTGTATACGTCTCAATAGAATTAAGACAGGTGTAGTTTACCTTGTTGACATCCATGTTGTCACCTTCTTTTAGTTTGATTGGGTCAATCTCGCATGTTTTGTTGGATTCAAAAATCTACCAGGCATTAGGAAAAGGACAAAAAAAGAAAGTCAATTATATAAATGTCTAAAAGTGAACAAAATCGGATATTCTTTGGTCGGTAATTAGATTCTCATGATGATAGGGGTGATGTTAGTGAGTTAAATAGGGCTACAGGCATTCAGTTTCCCTGTTTTCTACTCCGGACTTGAAAGCTTTTAAACTTTCTCCAATGATCTTTAATAATGTTTGTTGATGCTTAGGGAGCATTATTCAGCAGAGTTGCATGGATATGCCAACAGTGGCTTTAATTCCACAGCTCATTGTATAATATTGTTTAATAATATAATTTTAACCACTGTGATACAGGAGCTGTTTTCAACTCCTCAACCAATAGCAAATTAAATCTGTTTAAGCATCAACTAGAGTTTAAAAAGTATAAAGTCCATGTGTTGGCATTACACTCAATTATATTATAGGGTTGAAGAGATCTACTTAATTACAATGAAATTAGAGGAAGGAAGGAAGATGCAATGCTCTTATAGACAAGACGTAAACTCCAAATAATTGATTTGATTTGTGATCAGGAGCTTGATGCGCTTCGTAAATAAAAATGTTTGATCATCTGAAATGAGACCTTCGTAGATGCCCCCATTACGTCTTGAGCATCAAGATATAACCTTTTTTTTTTTTTACTTGAAAATGTAAGGCCCGCTGTGCTGGCAGGTGTGCTGGGAGTTTAACGAACGGTGAACCACTGACTTATCAGAAGATTTACAACACAGCCCGATCAAACGGTTTACAAGGGAATCAAACGGAAACACAGAGACAAGGCACTTCCTGCATCTGATGGGACAACAAAGATTAGAATGACAATGCTGTAAGGAATGCATCGACGGAGGATTGTTTTCAGCTCGGGGCACACCAGGTGCATGTACAAATGCACCGCCCCCGAGCTTCACACAAGCTTCCCCTGAGAAGATTACCACGAGCAGTCGAAAGCACAAAAGACTTCTAAACAATTACACGTCTCGATCTTTAAACACATCCGTCTGATCAGGGACTTGGCCAATTGTTTGTCATGAAAGTGACAGAAGCTGCTTGATGGTTACATGATGTGGTGGGAAATATTGCGACTGGATATCTGTACATGTTATGGCTGTTCATACCTCATCCAACACAGGCTTCAGAGTCACAATCAGGTAGTTCTTCCCAACAATCTTCATCATGTCATCTATACAGCGTGTTGCCAAAGAGTTGCCACGAAATATGGTGTTGGCCTCCCTAGATGGGCAAAGGATATTATAACAAAGTCAATCACACTTTATAAAATGTCTTCCATTTCTGCTAATCTACATAGCGTCACCTTCTTAAAATAATGGCCTAAGTCATTTTTTCAAGTTGTGAGAAAAACAGAATAAACTGAACCAAATATAGAATATATGATATTTATTAATCATTTCACAAAGAAAGGTTATGACAATTGTCATAACCTTTCTTTGTGAAATGATTGACAATGACAATATATTATATTGTCATAACCATTCTTTGCGAAATGACCTTTCTTTGTGAAATGATAAATAAATATCATGTATTCTATATTTGGTTCAGTTTATTCTGTTTTTCTCACAACTTGAAAATATGACTTAGGCCATTATTTTAAGAAGGTGACGATAGAATACATTACAAATTTTTATTACCCTATAATTTAACCCTTGAATGATATGGGTCAAAATGACCCAGAATGTTTTCTTGCTTTATTTTTCAAACTATTTTTAACTTTTTTGAAATTCCAGGAATTAATTAATAATTTTTTCCCCTTGACATATGCATCCCAGGGTTAATTTAGTATTTTTGTGTGTGTATGACTGAGAGACAGCTTGATTGTTAAGGCTTAAGTTTAGATTGATAGGTTAACATTTTGAGGTTGGGAATTTAACACAATTAGACAGAATGTCATCACACTAAATTGGTAGTGAATGTTTCCTTATATGTATTAACTCATTAGCCATCGGGGCAGACGTTGCAGTTTGAGTCTGTGCTTACTGTGTGTGTTCCAGCTCCAGGGCGGCCACAGCAGTGACAAAAGGCACCAGGCGGTTGTGGTGGAGCAGCAGCCGAACCACGGGCAGCACAGCTTCATATCGCTCCCTGCAGATCTCCCCCAAGATGTGTGCTGCTGAAGCAGAGATGGGCTGACGGGGACAGAGAGAGAAACCAGGGAATGGTGGTGGAGGGAGGAATTGAGACATGAGTGGGGGGAAGGGAGATGGAGAAACAAGATACAGTATAGCACTAGTTGTATAGTAGTAGCACTGCTACTATAATTTTTACTTTAGTGTAACTGCCCCCGCCCATTTATATTCACAGATGTGTGCATACATTTTATTTCATTTTATTATCTTTTTTATCTTTTCTTCTTTGCACTATTATGTCAACTTCTGATACTGCAACACCTGAATGCTGTGCCGCTTGGCACTTTTGTGGCCCTTGCTTGTTACCTTGACATCTGGGGATTTTAGCAACAAGTTGCAGAGTGGTTTGTAGCAGGCAGATGGCAGCACTGTGTCCTCTATGTAGTTAACTCTCAAACGCAGTGAGCCCAGATCTTCTGGCTTCGACTTGTTTCCGTTCCCTTTGGGCTGCAGGAGATACCTATAGGCCGCAGTGACAAAATTTTTAATGTACGGTGAAATTTAGTTTAAAAAAGCACTTATGGATTGTGAATCTTTAGAGAGCCCAAATTTCTGAAGCCCTCATGGAAGAATTAGGGAAAAGACTTTGCTATGCTTTTGTTTTTGTTTTTAAATAAAGTAAACAGAACCCTGATCAAAACCATCTTGATTAGTTATCATTTTAAAAAAGATAGAGTACTGAACTATTTTTTTTACTTGCAGTGTTTTGCATACAAAATGCAGGGTATAATGAGAAATGCAGTACATAACAGTGTTTAGATCGACATAAAGCCTGTTTCTGATCAAATCTGGATGCTTCCATTTTACTTCTTGCTCCCTGCACATTTGCTTAACAACCAAAAGGTGGAGCAGTCCACAATGTTGTTCAATGAGAACTAAAACTTTATTTTGCCTTTGAAAGCTACAGCTGCGTTTCTATCCAACTACTTGATCCTTAATAGTAGCACTTAAGACACAGAGATAATCGTGGAAAAAGGTGAAGGGATCACTTCTTCAGATTCTATAAAGCAAAGTTGTGTGCGAGTCTATTGCACAAAAGATCTCCAGCCTCGACACAGGACATGAGGTGCTGTCGCTATGCAAATTGCCGCCCACGCAGCCAACTCACAGATTGCTATCTGGCACAATGCCTTGTCAGCTAAAATGACTGGACACATACATACACAGGTTTACAGAACACAACTTCAAGAGGACAGAGAAACTCAGAAGAGTCTCAACACCAGAAAAAAACAACATGTTAAACTAAGATTTTAACATGTAGCCAGTGAAACATTCCAAGATAACTACGCAACAACCATTTACTACAATGTGGCGAATAATAAACAAAGGAGAAATTGCAAGAACATTTCTGTAGGCATCAAGGCAACAAGAATTTGCATCAAGGTGACAGGGATTTAGAGAGAGAATTCCCAAACAAGAGGAGGAGACAATGATAAACTGTACCACCTAAGTTTGCAGATCTGATCTAGCGCGGCTGGATCTATGAGCCAGGGGCATGGCCATGACATCATATTGACAAGTGATAAACACAGGGAGTGGTGTTCACAATGTGGGCTTGGTTACATCTCCTTATCATCCCTGTCCATCTCTTAATCAGCCGACTCATTTCAGCCACAACGGCGGATAAGAAGCTGGCGAAGACAGAAGGACTGTGTGTGTGAACGCAACATCGTGTGTCATACAGAGAAACGCACTCTTTTAAACACTCCTCCGTGTTTAGCAAAAGTGCTCGAGTCGTGTGAAGGTTTTAACAAAACAATAAAGATATAGCGATATGCATTTCTGCTATAACTCAATTATTTGACAAATCATCAACTTATTAATTAAATACAATCATCAACTGAACCATACCAGGCCTTGTGGATACGGTCGTTCCGCAGGATCTTCACAGACACCCTCGTTTCCCCGAGAAACACATCCTGGCCCAGATTTCCATTGTTCCACAAGTCGACTCTGCAGGAATATAGAGTTCAACGTCAAGCGGCAAGGAAACAAACACATCAACATCAATGGACAGGTTGGTTTGTGTACAACACAACTACATAAACATTCCTTCATGAGCAGGAAAAGTACTTCACTCCTGAGTGGCTTCTTACTTTGTTTCGCGTATTTAAGCAAACAGAATACCGTGCAACAAAACCACCTCAAATCCAAACCTCAAAGCCATGCATTTGTGTTTACCTTCAAGACAGTCTAGTCTTACCCAATGAGCTATGAGTCCACTGTGAGGGAAGCCCAACACTTCCTTTACCAAAGACCAAGGCTCTCTATCAGTAGTCAGAACACATTCCATTTTTATGTAATCTTTCAGTTTTTAAGAGTTGTAATGTTTCATTAGGATTACAGCGGGTGGAAGGACACGGACAACGAAAAGAGGTTAAAACCTACTTGATCTCAAGTTTTTCAATGTCCTCCTCTTCCACTTGGAAATGAGACTTCTTTGAGTAGCTGCTGGACCTTGTGACCTGAGGATCGACATGTAATCTAATTTAGTTTTGTCCATGCACTCTTTCATGCGGTTTGAACCAATTTAGCAAGAGACGCATTTGTGTGCACCGAGGGAGCATTTGACATACGCAGACAAAATGTACAGGCTTTGTATACCTCAAAGGAGAAGGTCTCCTCAAAATGAGGGTCGCTGGTTTTCTTCTTTACCTTGGTTTTCTTGTGATCGGACCTGTGGATATTATGTAGAGAAACTTATAGGTGTTCATTTCAATATTTTCACAAGCTTTCTTGTTAATCTGGAATCAGATTATGGAACATCAAAATAAATGAATAGCGGTCATGAGATGGCTTCGACACACAAGATTAAATATTAAATTGAACTCCACAGTGACGCAAACAGTCATCCTCTCAACACATGCATTATAAATACACCATGTTTGTTTGCAATTAGTCTGGATGGAAAGCTTTCGCTGGCATAATCAAAGTTACCTGGCCGGTCCAACGAGTGAAACAGTGGCATAGGGGTCACAGTTCTGCCCACTTATCAAAGGCAGTCCCTGGCATTCAATTATCCTGGAGGGGAAATACAAGATCAATACAGAGCCAATAGATTATTAGACACTTTAGATTTCGGTTTGTTGGCTTACTGGTAATTATTTGGTATTCGTGTCACAAAAAGACTGATATGCCTCCTAATTGCCTTCAATGAGGGTCACCAATGTGTAGGTTGCATGCAGGAAATAGGCCTAGGATTGGAAAAATGCTATGTGTGGATATCCTTGTGCAGTCTCAAGCTTTTGTTTGCTGCTTATGTTTTTACTCGATCGCTGGGGTACAATGCCCGTTTCACAGGGTAAATTGCAACATTTTGGTTGAATCGTGAATTGATAAGAATGCGTCACCGCATTAGGCTTATAATTACAGAGTTGTGGCCTCTGATTCCCTGTTAAACAGGGACCTCGGTCAGTGTTTCAGGTGTCAACAAACATCTATTGTAGTTACTCCAAACAGGATGTGGCATATTAGAGCACACACAACAAGGGAATAAAAATGAATCCATCGCATCCTAAGTGGGGTCAGAAAGAAACCGACAAGAATATCAAATGGTATGTTTGTGTATCATTTGCCAGGGCGTCATGGCAATATTATTCCCTGTAGCATATCTCTCTAATATGCCCTCCTAGGTAACTAGTACAATGCTAGATTTGTTTTCAGCCTGGTGCATCACGCAGCCACAGGCCACAGCAATTTTCACTGCTTGGCCGGCTTTGAGCATCGTGTATATATGTTCAGAGCAGGTGATAGTTTAAGCTTCGTGTCTGAGTGATTCGGTGAATGACGGCAGCGGAAAACAACAGCGGTTTGAGGGTGAAGAGCATTTGCTTCCTGCAAGATGCAATCACTTCCTCTTAGATACCCTGCTTTCCAACCATGAATGAAGCGCAAACGTCTGCAACATCTGCAAACTGAAACTAACAGTACGAACCCAACATATATGAATGGGCTCATCTACCCTAGTTTGAGGTTTTCCTCCAATTCTAAAGTAAATGTTTTGTGATGATTAATAAAATGTCATATGTACAGTAACTTTTGGATGACTAATGAATCCTGGAAAGTAAAAGATACAATGAAATGTTAGAGAGCTTCACTGATCCCACAAGAACATGTCTGCACAAGGGACGCAGGCAGCAGGTTGAATGCAGTTGTAGTACAGGTACGTATTTCTGTGTGGCAGTACGCCGGCCTAGAGGGAACCATCTTCTAGTCCAGTGGGAGGAGAAGATTGAGAGGACTACCATGGTAAAGTCTCTGAGCACTAAGCCGTGTGGGCATATGTGGCTTAACTAATGTCACATTTCTGCAAAGGAGAGGCTCATGACAAAAGGGCCAGCAAATGTGACTTAACTATTCTGCATTATTTCTTTCTACTACACTACTAAAGTGATTGGAATACTGATATGATCCAGGAATCTGATGTAGGACATCCCATCTCTCAGTTTTTCCAGCACAATTTTGTGCAACATCTTTGGTTTAATGACACACTAAAATGAAAATTCTTGGCTGAGCACGGATTTCAGGAAACACCGACCCAAATACAAAATAGCCTACTGATATTTTGTCATGGATTTGCCATTTGTCACATTCCTAAATTAAAGACATTTTGCTTTTCCACAAAGATGAAAGACAAAATGACAAGGGGAGTTTACTCATCCATATGATCCATGCATTCTGCTATGTAAAAATAAATTACCACGATTAGCATCTTTATGCAGGATGACACGAGTCTTAGCAGTTCGTTAAGGACCTGCAGGCCTACGAGAAACACATGAGCAGAGACTATAGCACTCATGTTGGTAATCGATATGCTGGAACTGGAAGTTAAGAACCGGAAATGTGAAAGAATGTGTCAAAAAAACAACAACATGCTTGCAAGAAATTCAAGAAGAGATGAAATTCAATGGATTTTTGCTTTTAATCACTCAAGACTACCCCGATGTGCTCTTTAGTATTAGTATTAGTATTTTCATTCCACACTTCAGATCAACAGTAGCTAACATACCAGCACTTTCACTTCACAGTTTAACAGATATCACCTGTGAAGTTTGTGGATATACTCCAAGATATAAAAACTTGTCTTTTGATTAACTTAGTCTTGTAATATGTTCACAGTTGAATATAGCATTCATTCACTTGGAGTGTGGTATCTGCCCTTGGGGCTGTGGTTTTGCAAGTATAAACAGCATGGGTTGCTGGCGTAATTTGAAACTATCATTGAAAACTAGCATAGTAGGGCAACCAAAATCAGGTCACATATTAGGTCAATATATCTGGCATTTTTATTTATTCTGCAGAATACGGAATTATCTTTTTTGGCTGTTTTAGAGCAAACCTTTTCGGTGGCAGAACATTAGGTATGGCCCTGAAGTCACTTCTTCAAAACCCGCCAGTAAAATGTTAAATCATGATCTATGTTTCACTTCCGTACCATTCTGAAGAGCAAACAATACTCCAATCTTAACCAATTAAGACAAATTAAAATGGTCATAATTTGATTATTGGGTCCTTATCCATTATCCAATTTCCAGAACTGGAGGAAGTTCTCAATAGCTGGAAGCAAAACTAAATTTGACTTTTGCCCAATCTTTAGATTCAGGCATTCATCAATGAATTCCAGTAGGAATACTCTATTCCTGGCTTCGCACACACATCTTACATGCACGGGTCGTCCAGGGCGGTCTACGCACAAAATATGTCAAAAAGAATCGCTTGTGTTTTGCAACTGCAAAATGTGCATTAAAAAAACAATGGTTAAGAGCGTGTTGACTCAACACTTTGCTCACAACACAGAAAAGCTGTGAAGTCATTTAGTGAAACTTTTCAAAAGTTTACCCTTTAGGGTTGATGTTAAATTAACCTATGATTCTTTCTGTTCTAATGCTCTGTGAGCTTGCGGCGGCAGTAAGACATTTTAGGAATCCCATATGCAAGACTTCCAAATTTTTCTGGCATCAAAAGGCTGCAAAACACTCACCGGACAAGTAGTTGCGGAGCCGAGCCGTTCTCTGTAATCAATTCGTTTAGGCGCATCTCAAGGTGAACCTTACCCTAACAGATAGAAAAGGAGGGGATTATGTGACTTTCCTCATCACAGAAAACTAATAATTAGATATTGCAACAGCACCACAAAAGGACTGACAATGGAGAAAAAAAATAATTTTTTGAGCAGCCAAAGGTGTTTGGACTTCAGAATTTACATGACACAGCAGAGCTTAATACAGTGAGAAGTTATAATATGTGTGATATTTTGGCCGTGTCATCCAACAGTAGCTAATAGCGCTTATTAGAAATGGTTTCCGAGTCCAAAGTCATTGTTTTATTCTCAAGTTGGGTATCATGTTTCAAGTCATCCCAAGTGTGGAACATTATCAAAGTAATTAAGAAGTAAAACTAGTATTTCTTGTTAAAATATTTATATTATATACAGTCTGGAAAAAAAACATCCGACAAAGCAGTTTGTAAACATTTTTTTAAGTAGGTTCATAAGTTACTTTACTAAACACACTTGATGAAATATTTGAAAGCCTTTGGAAACACAAACTCGTAGCTTCTTAGATGCCTGGAAATTGTGCTTTTCCACTCTAGCCCCTTTTATACAGAGATCCCGCAATAATGCCATAACTAAGTCCCATCAATATCGCGGCTTTGCCTTTTTACACTGGACCAAACAAAGGCGGCATAATGCCGCCCCGGTGTGTGGTTTTAGACAGCATGCCGGCTTTCCGGGAATCGCGGGGGCGTGATCATGGGGCGTGACGTGTAACACAACAGCGTCGGCCAGAAAGACTGGTTGAAAATAATCACACTGATTTAATAAACATATTTAAAATGATAAAATTATTAAAAATTATTTAATTGAATAGACCCTGTAGCGAGGATGGTGCTGACAGCGGAGCACCGGACCGGTGTTGTGCAGAGATGCATGTGCAGGGCCCTTCCTTCTCCGGAGGCAGAGAGTAGGACAGGTTGAAAATGATCACACTGGTTTAATAACATTGGGTTAGAGTTATTGCGTCCGGGACTCCATATGGAAATTCTCCATAAAGGAGGCGAGGCTGCTGCAGAGCTGCGTCCTGTGACCAACTGAACAATGAAAAACTTGGTCATCAGAATGTCACACCCCTGTCCCGGCATTCCGGCTGTGCCTTTTACAGAGACAGCGTTCCGGCCCCGTTTCACCTCAGTTACTACCACCGCTGCCGGATCAGATGCGGATCAACTCTGCCCCCCCCCCCTTCCGTGTCCGTACCTTTTACACAGAATGGCGATGCGGAATAAAGGTGCAACAATCCAGGTTTGAACAGGCTGTGTAAAAGGGGTTTTTGTGTTGTATGGGTGGCAATAACTAAACGACAAACGCATTTACATTTCACACCCGATCACATCAATATATAATGACATTTTCATCAATTATATTAATTATTTTCAGCTTTTATTATTGCAATAATTAGAGTGTCAAATGGCCTGTCTTAAGACAATTGGCCCAGCTAAGACACAGACCATGTCATGTTTGCAGACCAGCAAAGTCAAAATCTTTTAATATGCCTGCCTTTCCTTTGGAATGAGTGAAAGAGAGTGAGATATAGACAACGAGAAAGAGGGGGAGAAAATGAATAACAACACCCACACGTTTGGACTGTCTCCACAAATCGACAGTGTTTGACTGCAAGACAGGAAGTTGTTTCTGATAATAACTAGGCGGTTAGGCAATTTAATGATAATTAATAAGACAAGATCTAAATCATTCAGTGTGGTTAGCATAATGACACATGAGTGCATCCAGTACGCATTTGAATGTGCTTGTATCTTACAAACACTGATATTAATACTATTCTTCTGGAAAGCTCATTCCATATTTATCCAAACATCATCACTGTTCACACCCATTACTTTACTTGTGCAATAGATGCAACAATCCATACAATCATCTCTGCTGTATTGTTATTTTCACATAACCACTTACACTCTTACCTCCC
>OMKR01105136.1:0-10860 GCA_900302355.1 Cyttopsis rosea | reverse complement strand
CATCCGCCCTGTGGGCGGGGCTTGCATGTCTGTCTGCATCCCGTATGGGGTGGTGGTCTGTTGTGCTGGGGCTGGTGGGATGTTTCGTCTGGTCCTGTGTACCGGGCAGCGACCTCATCGCACCTGGCTGCCCTGGTGTCGTTTCTTTGGCACTCTCGGTGCGCGAGGCGCTCGTCGCTGGGGTGCCAAGTTGTGGGTGGGGGGCCGTCTGCCGTTGTCTGTTCCATGGTGTGGTGGCTGGTCAGGGGCCTGCTGCAGTTGTGCTTCGCCTATCCTAGTGCTGGAACTCAACTCAGTAAATACACCACACAATAGGCCTAGGGTTTGCGCGACGGGTGGGGTGTGAGTTATGAGTGTAGGGATGTGGCGAGCGACTGCAATATTGCCCGTCACCCTCCTGCCCCGGCGTGCTTCAGAACTGTCCTGCAATGTTAATTCCACCTACAGTATATTAGCTTAGAACACATACACACCCACACAAATCTTACTCCAAATAACAGGGTCTGCAGGGCAAGAGGGGTGCAAGTGGTTGGGGTTCGACATGCCTGGATGACTCGCACCCCCACACCCCGCAATTTTAACTGCATATACCAACAGCACACATTGATCACTGGGGTTTCTGGGGTGGCGGAGTGCTGGTGGGTTGGTGCCGGGGTGTGGTTGGCCGGGCAGTGCACCTCGCAGATTATGGTGTGGTGGGCCTCCCCTTTGCGCGGGGCGATGGTGGGCATGGGGGTCCCGCAGGCTGGGGGGTTCTGGTGGGGCGTCGATCTGTTGGCGCGGGGCCTGGCTCTGGTCCTGTGGTCCGTGCCTGGCACCCGGGGTCTGCACTTGTGGGTGCGTCTTATGCCTGCACATGGGAGTGGGGTGTATGTGCGCGCTTCAGGGGAGCGGAGTCACCTCGCGCTCTCTGGGTCATGTGTGGGTGTTGTTCCGCATGCTCTCAGCTTCTCTGGGTGTTGGGGGGTCTTCTGTGGCTGCGGGGTGTGGTGCTCGGAGCTTTCTGTTCTGTTGTCTACACGGCTGTGGGACTTATTAGTGGCTGTGAGGCCTTTTGTGCTGCTGGGGAGCGCTACCATATAGTTCTTACCTCATACACCAGAACTAATTGGGACAAGTCCTTCACACTCACCGGTGGACACACATACACACACACACAAGTGGACTAATCGTAGGCGCGCACACACACCACCAGCACCTGCACCGAATACACCCCCGAACACCCTCCTGATTACATCCTTGTCCTTTCTCTCCTTTACTGCCATAGCAAACACAGGAACAGGCCACATGCTGAATTGCTGTTCCAATTTCCATCAACTTAATTAATTATGTTTTGTCAATACATGTTGTCAATGGAGGTTTCTATGTTTTTCCATGTACATGTTGTTTGTTTGTTTCTATGTTTATTTGTCTCACTCATGGTGATTCTCCCCCTCCTCCAAGTATTGATGATTAGTTGTTCATAGATCAAAACATGGTCAGATCATGCTCCAAAGAGGGCGTTTGGTGGCGGTCTTGTATAACAAAAATCTGTGCTCTTGTCATCCCACCGGTCATCCCCAGGACAGAGTTATTGCTGGCAGTATTTGTTGATTAAAGAATAAATAAAGAGCAGTATTGCAGGTCGAGCATTTGAATTTCACTTGCAGATCAACTCTGTCTGAGATGCAACGGCATACAAATACTCTGTTGTATGCCAAGCATTCTGACAGCACACAAAAAAACAGAAACAGAAATTTAACACCATATTTGCAAATAATGTCACAGAGGGGAAGCATATAGATAGAGAAGAGCATAGGGCTAAGGACCGATCCCTGGGGTACACCAACTTTTTTTACTTCAGAAAATTCTGAGATTTTGTTTTATTGTAATTTACACGTTGAGTTCTATTTGATAAATATGAATGAAACCATGAAAGCACCATCCCCTGGATGCCAATATGTTTCTTCAAGCGGCTTAGAAGTAGAAGTAGAAGTAGAAGCAGCAACAAGATGTTAGTAATTAGTAGATCATTGACTACTCTGGTCAAGGCAGTTTCAGTGGAATGACAGAACCGAAAGCCAGATTGAAATTTATCAAAGAGATTGTTGTTGGATAAGTAGGCAGTAAGTTGATCAGCAATAGCCCTTTCAAGTCGTTTAGACATAAAAGGAAGATTGGAAATTGGTCTGTAATTTTTCAGAATTTGTGGATCAATATTAGGTTTTTTGAGCAGTGGTTTGATAATGGCAGCTTCAAAAGCTGAGGGTACAGAGCCTATAGCAAGTGACTTATTGATGATATCAAGAAAAGGACTATTTAAAATAGGAAGCAGTTCTTTAAAAAGATTAGAGATTGATCCAAGTCACAGGGTTTGCATCCATCAATGCATTAGAGGTTTCATAGCCATCATTCTGAGAAGAGTGTGGACCATTGAATTTTTGTGAACCAATCTTATTTGTGAAAAAATTCAGAAAATCATCCGCATTGAATGAAGAGCTGTTGGTAGGTGTACAGTTTAGCAACAGCAACAGTATCAAACAGAAACCGTAGATTATTTTTATTATTGTTATTCAAGTGAGATAAATATGCTGTCCTAGCAGGTGAGAGTTCAGTTACTATGAGTTACTATGAGGGCACATCACACATGAATGCAATTGGGCTCTTTGGATTCACAAGATTCTCAGCATTGTAGCAATACCAAGATTTCTACAATCCCATGAATGTTGAGGTACCACAGTGTGCAGAAATAGGGAAAAGAAAAAAAGGCAAAAGTAACATTTTCACTACATGCAGATAACGGTCTGTTTAGGACCCTGAAGCTAACTTACCCAATGTATCTGACATATGTCAGACATGGCTGTAAAGATGATACTCTTGCGGTTGTAATAAGCCCAATTTCATTCAGATATCTTGATGTGAGAGGTCAAGAGACTCATTTGAAAATAGTCAAGCCCATTTACTTTTGTCATAAAAGATCACCGATTTTGGAGCTATGTTGCAAGATAGCATGACATGCTACACACCTACGGATTTATCTGAACGTCTAGTTTCCTCCAATACCAGAAACTAGACCCATGGGATAAAAAATGTAAAAATATGAAAAACTCACTTTTTCAGTGCTTGTGCATATACATTTGGTCTCTGATGGGTCTACTAACACACAAACTGTGAAATAAGACAACCCCGTCAGTCTTTGTGTGGGTTGCCTAGGTCAGAAAACATGTGATTCAACAAGACATTCAGATTTGCCTCCCCCTCCTACGTCAATTTGGGGTCTCATTAGAATTATCCCTTCCCCCATCTGAGTGTCTCCACCCATGGCTTGAGAACTACCTTCAGCATTATGTCGACGCTAAGAGCTAAGCATTGGAACTGTTCGCTACTTCAGCCCCCAGCCTCAGAGGACAGAAGAGCTGAGCGGATAAAGTTTATTTTTGATGGCAATGTCCCAGCTACAGTTGGCAAAAACCTGTTGGTGTGTGCTAACCACTTTGTGTCTGACTACTTTACCAACCTGGGTCAGTACAACGCGGGACTGGCTACCAACATTTTCCTGGAGGAATCAATACCAACTGTCAGTGACAAAACTGCAGACGAGGGAAATGTAAGTATTTAAAAAATAATTGTGCTGTGTGTTTCTTTTGCCATTTAGCACTAGCTAGGGTTGCTATCTTCTATGTCGGGGGGGTTATTCTTCACCACGTCACGGCAACATGGTGGCGCGTACCGCTAATGGTGAACAAACAACATTCATTTTACCATGTTTATTTTAACACGTATAACATGGTTTTCAACTACAGAGAACCAGGAAAAAAGACAACATTTCGGTCATTTCATTTTGTGTAAAGGGGGTGAGTGGCAGTGCTGGGCAGCGGAGCCAGAGTATATACATGCAAGATGCTCGCTAGGGACCACGTGCTAGCAGTCCCGCCCGTGGGAGCGCGAGCTCAACCCTCCCTCCACGCTCGCAACTGCTCAACTGAAAAAAAAAACAAATTTTCTAACTTTTTTCTTAAACTTCTCCACTCTGCTTGTATATTGTTTTACTTGATGTTATGTTATTCTCAGCACTTAGTGTACGGAACAAATCGCGTCCCTTATTGATTCAATACGTCCGGGACGCAGCATTTTATTTTCCAATACAGGATGATCCTGTATTATAAGGGACGGTTGGCAACCCTAGCTAACGCTAATAGCTGAGGTAATATATTAGATGTAATTTTCTAGAAATGGTTCAACAAGGATCAACAATAACTTTTACAGTATTAGTTTGTTAGTTGAATGTCTGTAAGATGAACTCCATCTTATCAGCACTCTTAAATAATGGCAGAGTAAAATGAGAGAATGGGGTGGTGATGTTTCTTGCTGCTCATTTTATAGAGATTCACAAGAAGTTTACTGACATGCCATGAATCACAGAGGCCATTTACCTCCGCCCCTGTCCACATGTAGCCGGTTTGCAGTTAAAGTTACAGTTGTGTTCCACTCAGGTAACCAGGGGTTAGCAAAGTTAGCATGTTGTGCTAGGGTAAAATGTGCTTTACGACCATCTGTAATTTGGCAAACAGGCACGCTTTGCAGTATGTAAGTATGTACGATACGGTGTGTCTGTCGCTGCTAGAATGAGAGTAGAGACCTGTCCTCAAAGCAAACGTGAGTATTGTAGCTGCAGCTGATTAGGATGCAGTCGCTCATTTGATGAACTGTACATGTGGGTTTCGATACACATGTGAAAAAGAAATGGTCAAACTGCAGGAATTCCTGTGCTTGGCAACGTTGTGATTAGCACCCAGCAGCTAACTTGCTCGACCATAAAGCTGTAGTGGCACACTCGGTAGTGTGTGTAAAATCAAGCTGAGACTAATACAGCCATTCTGATCCACAGATACAGTTAGCATTACTGGAATACTAGTATTAGTGACACGACTGCAACTCCGTTGCAGTTTCAGTATGAATATGAATACTGTCAACAGTCCTCTGTCTCTCCTGTTGCGGTCATATAATCTTCTGAACACTGAGACTAGGTAAATGTCTCTTTTTTCACCGGGACCTTATACTGTATTTACAAGCTTTTAGTATGTCACAACACAAGTTACACTCAAAGTTAAATGTTCTCTGTAATGAGTTTATTCTTAAATAATTAATAGAATAAATTATTTGTTATCAGTTTTGCACTGTCTGTAGCTGTTGCCATAACTACACATTTGAGATGAAGTTGGTGTAACCTCTAACTGTTTCCGGCATACAGGCCAGCACATCACTACAGTTACCTGCAACAAGGGATGTTGGCTGCCAGACCAACCCACCACAGAGACACACTGTTGGCACACAATTGTCTTTGAGGACTCTTCCGCCTCGCATCAATGAAGGTGAAGGTGTGTGGCCTGATATATTACGACTACTTTTGATAAAGTTTAACAATGAGCTGTTGCAGCCTTTAGTAGTTGTACTTTTACTGTAATATTGCTGTGTATTTGTCTTATGTCATATTGCTTGGGTTTCATAAGGATACAATTCTGTTACAGCTGTCCAGGCTACTGTGTCCTGCAAAGACATTGGTGTTGGCACGACCACTGTTCCCTATGCAGCGCCTCTGCCCTTTCTAAAATGCACACTAATAAAGAGATTAAAGAGACCTCTGGACCTGGAGGAGAAGGAGGAGGATCCATTTGACGGCAGCTCTTCAATGGTAGCCTCACAAAGGCTGGATGCTACCTACAGTATGACCCTGTAAACTCT
This sequence comes from Cyttopsis rosea, assembly GCA_900302355.1. Lineage (NCBI taxonomy): Eukaryota > Metazoa > Chordata > Actinopteri > Zeiformes > Parazenidae > Cyttopsis > Cyttopsis rosea. Next base: position 5,139 of record OMKR01105136.1, on the reverse strand, counting down.
GTCACAGCAGGTTGTGAGTTACTCAAATATCCTTTTGTATACAGTATTATTAGTTGCCTGTTTATTAGCTGAAACTGATGTCATCTAATTCAGCAGTCCTGCAATTAGTTCTGTCTTCATGTCTGTCTTCAAGGTTATAATGTTCAGTTATTGTTTAAACTGTTTTAAAGAGGTGTTGATTCTGTATGGTCACAACAAAAACTAAACATTATAATGATGATCAATGACGGTAGTATTTATTGCAGGGCTGTTGTGTTACACTGCATTAGTTTTAGCTGAGTGTATGTGTAAATGCACAGACAGCGGAGAGTGAGAGGGAGCCAGGTACATTGCTGTAGACAGCTCAAGCCGTATCACGGCTTATAACATTTACTATTTTTTCAGTGGTAAGATAAAGAAATACATAGTGTGTGAGACCTGCATTATGGAGCTGTTTGAGGTGTGTCCTGTGTGCCAGCATGTGTGTGATGTTCAGACCTGAAGAATTGTGACATTCCTATCCGTGGAACAGCTGTGCCCCCATTGTCAGTTCTCCCGACATTGGAATAGCCAGCCTGTTCTGGGAAGTACTTCAGCCGGGAGCGTCCAGCTTTCCACAGCAGTGTATGTCAGTGGAGCATCTTTCTTCAAACTTGAAAAGGTAAATGAGGAACATGAATATGTGCTCAGAGTCATTGAATATGGCATTGTTGTCAGCGCTTGTCAGCGCTTCTTCTTCATCTCTTCTCTTGGTGTCACCGCAACATTTTTTTACCACTTGAAGAAGAGCCGATGTTGTCGTTTACAAGTAGATATAATTTATAAAATTTTATCAAAACGGTTTCACATTCTGACTTGACATCACATGGAATATGGAAGGATGATCTTGATCTGCATGTTTGCATCAAAGGGAACACTAAGACACGCCGTTCGAGTGGGTGATTAACGGGTGAGTAACGCTAAGAAAATGTAGCCTCGACATTTTAATATTTATCTAATATTTATAAATCAAACTCAGTTTTGAAAATAAGTTAAGAGACAGAAAACAACTTGAGCTACATATATCTACTATCTCATTTTTGAAACCTTGGAATTTCCAAGGTTTTCGCTCCTGCGAAATGCGCTGGGTTAGGATGTGGTCGGTCACATATTACTCATCCTCAGTTAAAGTAATCCAGCAAACATAACATGGAGCAGGTGCAAGAGCTCATTTAAATGCAGCAAAACTTTGTTCCACCTCAGGCGTTCAATAAACTCTACCTGACGACAATAAACCCTTCCCATGAGCCATTGCTAATACTGGCTGGGGCATTATTGCATAATCCACAATCCAAGAACAACAGTAACCAGAGCATCACTTGTTTGTTTTTTTAATCTGTGATTTTTGCATAACCAAAATGGCGGCAACTCAAGCACTGCTCAGGGCACAATCCTGCAACAAAGAAAAAAAAGAAAAAAAAATAATTATATATATATATATAAAATAAATGTCATGACCCAAATTGTTCTTTTGTGCCAGCTGGAGTTTTGTTTTAGAAACGTTGTGACCAATTTGAGGTAAATATTTCAGCAGGGCTGTGTATCAGCTCTTTGAGACTATATTGTGATTAAGGGCTATATAAATTAACTTGACTTGACTTGACAAGCAGATCAGTAAATCATCGACATATTGGATTAATGTGCTGCCATTCATAAACTCGAAACCAGCTAAATTTTTCCCTAATGCGGCAGATAATTGTAGACCTGACAATAACTTACAATAGCTTCAGCAACTCAAGAAAACTGTGATTCACATACCAATACATTTAAAGGTTTAGTGTTTAATACAATATTCATAATTTGTTTATTTTTTTAGCTTGTATTTTTAGAGGTGCAATTAGTTAACTTTGTAATCAATAAACTTGAGATCTCAGCAGCCATCGAGGTAACAGAAGGTTGACTGGCGTTGATCACTGATCAACCACCCATTATCTCATTTGTGTTACCTCACCTTTAATAAATCTACATGTTCTAACGTGCCAAACTCGTATACAACGCTAAATGCATTATGTGTTTTGTTTTTTAGCCTGTTAATCTTACCTTTGGCCAGGATGCATTCAGCTTCGGTATAAGTCACATCATCTGCAGTCTGCTTAGACAAATTGGGTAATTTGGCATTTTCAATACAAATTATGCACTTTTACTTACTAAAGAAACATGACGATAACATAACCAGCATTCAAATTGAGACCATCTGAGAACCTAGACAGGCTGTAATTAATCACTCAGGTGTCAGTCACAGCAGGACTTGAGGTTGCCGGCCATCCTTGCAGCTCCCAAATGGAGCAACGAATATTCAGATCGCATCAGTCTTTCAGTCCGTTTTGATTGTCTGATGAATGTCGTCACGGAATGGGGGTCCAGGGGAGCACTGTTCATCTTTCTCATCTGTGCGTTTGCAGCACTTAGAAACCAAAACACTTCATGTTTCGTTGGTGGAGGAGAGGAGCAGCAAAACTTTTGTTCATTGCTCAGAAAATGTCCCATGTCATTTGACTTGATGACCTTCTCGGTGTCTCTCAGCAGGACACCTGCCAGATAGGAATGTCGTTTGGGTAGTTCACACTTAATGGAGCCCTGGGGTGCTTCTGTCCATGTGTGATGCAGCTACAGTATTTAACAGAGAAGAATGAAGAGAAAGATCTAAAGTACCACAGTAATATGTAGTGTCATAAAAAAAATCTATAACCCAACTTCTGAACATTACTTCAAGAACCTCATTTTAATAGGACAATTATTTAGATGTTTCTGGCACTTTATATTTTTTACGGTAATTAATAAATTAAAGAATTCCAATTTAGCCTATCAAATAATTGTATTTCTAAATCAGTTAAGTACAAATAGCAGCAATATCAATAATTGACAAGAATCTTTGAATGCTGGACATGGTCTCACTCAAATATAGATACAAATTCTCTGTTGCCGATTTTTCAAATCATTCCAATCGCAGTCTCATGCAGTCACATGCATGCAAAGGTTCCATACTTGCAGCTCAGTTGATTCCTGTCCAAACAACTTCAAAGCTGTGGAAATATAACACTGAACATACAGGTTGATTAATATATAACAAACTCTTTATCCTTATTCTTCTTTGCACTTTTTACTCTGTGTCCTAGTTAGGTTCTGTGGAGATACTGAGGGATAGGAAGGGGGGGGGGGGCTCCTCCCCGAGGGACCTTAGAGAGCGGACAAAGAAAATACACAAGTTGATCAATCAAATTATTTTCCTACGTACACCCTTTGTCCCCCTAGTTGTTTCCAAATTATCTCTGACCTTTTAATTTATTCTAATTATAATAATTCTTTGTTATTAATTATTACTCAGTATTTCTAAATTAAAACTTGTCCTACCCAAATTAAAATCCATTAAAACGGCCAATGTATTTCACATTTATTTTACAGTTCCATCTTTCAGTAAGTGAGCGCAATCATATTCCATTTCCTCTCTAGTGCCCACAACAAAACAAGTATCCCTCTTTGCTAACCAATTTGCTAAGTTTTATACTGTATATCAATAGTTACTTGATTCAATGTCAAGTTGAGATTACTTAGTGAGAAAAATGCTGTTTGTTTACCAGCTTTACCGAAAAAGTAGCCGGTAAGGATTTGAACACACACACTATATCACACCATGATGTTGAATGATCATAAAAGTAAATTACAAGTTGTCAGCACTGGGCAGCTCCTTTAGTGACGGCTGCTTGTGTGAAGGATGTGTGATACCGCAGGGCCTTCCTTCCAGCTGCTGTCAAGCTTTCCAACCAACACTGCTCCCAGTAGACCACACACACCAAAACTGACCACTGATCACTCGTGCAATTTTGCTGTATAATGTATACTGTTTACTTATTTATTATATCTTTTAATTTAGAATTTCCAATTTACTAATGCTTCATAATATTGTGCTATTCCCTTTTCTGCTGTAACACTGCAAATTTCCCTCCTATGGGATTAATAAAGGATTATCTTATTTTATCTTTACCAACCGATCAGATTTAGCACAAGAACACAAAACAAATAACTCCAAAAAAACCTCAAACTTATAAACCAAACTAATGCAGTTCTGTGCTGTTGCTATGTAACACAATTTATCATCACATCTGCTCTCGACACGTCACAAAATTATTTTAGCAATCTTCCCAATTTAGATTGATCAATTTAGTTTTATTAATTTCAAATACTTTGCGATACACTATTAATAAAGCACAAACTATAGTTCAGAGAGCAACACGCATCATAACCTTAGGGTTGCTCCAAGTTCATCTTTGTCTAAGTTGCATTAATAAATCAACAGACACTTCTGCCAGCAACTAAAGCCTGCTACATTTAAACACACCACTATGATAACTATCACAACTATCTCTGAAAACAATCCAACAGTTCAAACTGTTCGATAGAATTCAAGAATTCAAGAAGAATTCAAGAAGAAGAATTCAAGAATTGTTTATTAATCACACATTTTAACCACACGCATGCGGAGGGTGACACACACACACACATGCAGTGGTGAACGATGAGATTTGGTCTCTGCGTTTATCCCATCCCGGCCGTCCTTCCTCCAGGGGCAGCCAGGAGCAGTGGGCAGCCCTTTTAATAAGATATGTCCATACTAACGGTGACATAGACTACTGTCATTAAATTCAGTAGTTTAAATTCAAATAGACTTTCATTCAGCCTGCTTCAACAAATGAAACATACAATAGCACAAGTTTAACCATAATCACTGAGCACCATTTGATTATTAGTTATATCACTCGGTCCTGCAGCTTCCTCTGCTGAACCAGTATCTTACTCAAAATAACATTTATATTTCTTGCCATTTCTTCACCTCAGGTTGGCCTTACCCAGATTGGCCTTCTCTTGTCTTGATGCTCTCTGTCTCTTTGCTCCAAGTTGTGTTCTGGCTTCCCAAAATGCACAAAATAAACTCATGTGCTAATCTTTTCTACCGTAATTGTCTTTCTTCCTACTTACTGTTTCTTTCTCTAGTTCCCATAATCCTTTCAATCTATCAACTCGCTTTTCAGTTCTCATTTTCCCTGTTATAATACCTGCAATCCATTTGAACCTGTTTTAAACTCACTGTCAACCTAACTTCCTGTCTCTTCCAACTCATCTCCT
>OMKR01105059.1:0-21108 GCA_900302355.1 Cyttopsis rosea | reverse complement strand
TCTGCAACATTGGCATTTTTTCTTCGTGTTCGGTTTTATTGTTCACTTTTTGTTTTCCATTCCCACTGGCAATGTAAACGGTTGTTTCCATGCGACATGCCCATACAGCCCTTTTCGGATCGGATCGGAACACCGCTGTGGGTGTATTCCTGCGGTGGGGATGCAGGGCATCAATGGCCATCAGTAAGGAACCATCTTCCAAACGAGTGTAAATACGATCCATTAGATCACACGGAGCCGTAACGGTTAGTGGGAGCGGGAGCCATGCGGAAATAACAGCAGTGAAACGCCATCCCATGCCCCATTGACGTTCTCATTTTTGATTACGCATGGCGGTTAATCACATGGAGCTCCACCAGCATTGTGTTGAAACTTGAAACGACTTGTGGACATTCTGCGTTTCGCGCCTGCCAGTGAATTTCAAGGGATTACGAGACAAGTTAACGGAACATAGGCGCGATCGCCCTTTATGACGGTGTCCTCAAGATAGGGTGAGGACTCTGCTTTTCCTTTCGGCCCCGACTCCGCTTTGTCATGGAGGCAACGGTGTTTTAAGTGTCGTGTGCTGCTCAAACTGGCGTCCCGGGGAGGGCTACCGCTGAGCAGGGCTCGATCAAGCGAAGAGTGGCAACGGCTCCCTAAATACTAGGGGTGCATGGCTCTCAGTGGTGCATTGTGACCCACATAGTGACTCTCCTGTTGTTGTTATTGTGCCACCACTGGGGCTGGTGTGTTGCTGTTAAGTTATGACAATAGGGCTGCTTCGAATTGCCCTAACTGGTTAATACGCCAAAAGGAAAGTCAAATTAGTACTTTTTTTAGACCCTTCCTAGAGCTAGGTCTAGGTCCGTTATTTGAATTTGGTCAAATCGGCCTTGGGAGTTGTGGAGGTTTCTTTGCCAAGTGTTCTTGTGGCATGAAGGTGAAGGCGGACTGGCTCACACACGGCCTCACATGTTAGCCTGTGCCTGCAGCTTGTTGTCCACTCAGGATGCAAAATGAGTTGCCTGCCTTTATATGGCCGCTTTGAGAGGAAACGGGCCAGGAAGCAGAGGAAAATTGAGCATGAGATGTAAGGAGGTGTTTATTCTCAACCATTGCAACGCGGACTTGAATGTTCTTTGCTGTGAACTCTGTTGTGCCTGGAGACGGAACTGCACCGACGCGGGTCATTTAGAAATTGCTGAGCAGAGGAATCGAACATCCGAAGCATTGCAGCTCTGACCTCCTGTAATAAGTTTGGAGATGCCATCACGTTCCTTCCATTGTAATAAATTTGACCATGTATTCATGGTATTGGGGACGTTTGGCTGATCAGAGGACGAGGAATATTCAGCCTGTATTTTTGAACTGGATTCCTTTATTCAAATGCTGACCCTCCTCCCCATGGATGGGGTCATTTCCCAGCACGGTGGCTATTAAAGTCAACATCTCACAGTGGAGGCTTTGTTGTAATCTTTCAAAAATATATATAATTTAGATTGAGTTGCTTCAAATAGGGAGGCACCAATTTCCTTTTTTTTGGGACTGCGTTTGTGGGATCTGACCACCTGCTCATCGTTGGGAGGTGAGAAGAAGCATGTACCATCGAAGTAGACTTCACTATATAGTTCATTAATTCTACTGTGCGAACCGTTAGAAGTACCACCAGCCCCCACCACACAGCCATGTCATTGAAATGATGACGAGAATACATCTCTTTTTATCAATATTGACTTTTTTATTTTTTTTACACTTTCTCTTTTCTTTGTATTTTTTAAAATGTAAATCGTAGATACACAGATCATAGATACAGACTATATATAATATTCTTTCTTTCTTTTTTTAAATTTAAATTTAATTTAATTTTTCATTTATTTTTCCCAACCATGGCCCACAACATCTGGTTAAATGGAGCAGGGGGCTGTAGCACTGCTCATTGGGGAAGGGCCAACTGACCAGGAAAAGGACGGGACAATGCTTATTTTCAAAAATTTTAAATACCGATCGCCATCGTGGCAACAACATAAGATTGGTTTAATAATCAGGATAGGTGGTTATTATTATTATTATTATTATTATTATTATTATTTAGTTACCAGAATGAGGAAACTTGGATTTAATTATAAATAATAAAGTAATCCACGTACACAGTCAAATAAGAACTTTCTCATGCTGTAGGTCATTGTATAGTATTTTGCAAGTGTTCTTTTTAAATTCTATATGTGTAGTAGCAGTTTAGATGAAGGCCCTATTTATGACATTCATTCTAATCTCAGATTTGACTGTTTAGGTTTTAGTTTTTGTGACATAGTTTATTGTTTTTCCTTTGTTGCATTCTGGAACATTGTGCCATATCCAATTTATTCCATGCTTTAGATGGGTGTAGTAGGGCTTTACCCACCTTGCATAATTGGATCAGTTTTGGTCGTTGGTTCTGTCTACACATTGGCTTAGCTCTGATGTTAGTCCAACATCTGTAAAGCCCATAGCCGCTCCAAAGTGTAAAAGAACACAACAACATTCCACGGAACGGAGTCGCATGCTACGTTGTGTCTTTAAACTTATTCTCCGATGAGCACATGGTCGCTCAGGGGCAGAAAGAGGTGGGAAAAAAAACAGCACCTTATCTCATTGTTGCAAAAAGCACTGGAATGTGGCTGGAATCTGATTACAATGGTGGTTCGTGGCCTTGGTTACAGGAAGGGGATTTAGGTGGCGTCTCATGCGTTCTTGGTGACAAAAGGCAAAAGGCCGCTTGTGTATGGAGAGCATTGAGGCGTCAGCGCTGGGACGGGCAGGGAATCATGGGGCAACATCGACAACGGCAACAGACTGGGGGGAAAAAGAAAAGCTGTTTTTCCACAAGTGGCTGTTATGTCTATGTAATAAGGTGTGGGCTTACTATTAACAGATGTCTATTAATGAGTACGGCTGTGTATTTTCCCAATGTTGAGATTAGAAGAAACCACAATCTGTCCTGTTGGCCAAGTCTTTTTGAGGCAATTGTGACTCCACCACAAAGAACACACAAGACTATTTGGAAAATCACTTGAAAGTAGACTGCAAAGTGTGTGCTTTCACATTGCCAGCTACTGTGCAACATTCCATGTGGTGGGTCGACTTTACCTCTGGTTGTGAGGTCATAGCCTCTGCCAGAGTCTTCAGCCTGTGGGTGGACTGATGCCTTTTGCTGCCTAGTGAGGATCCTCCTGTTTCGAGGAAGTAGACATAATATTCCAACAAAATGCTCCTTGTTCAACAGTGTAAATCATTCTTGTCCTCAGGGGCAAATATCTGTTGAATAAACAATTCAAAAATGACAAGTTTGGACCTGTTAAAGGCCAGTGTAATTCTTAACTTTCGTATATTGTCAACACAGGTCAAAACCTATGGTACATTTCTCCTGCAAACAAGAATGTGCATATCCCTTGTAGATCACCAGATATAGCTCATATCTTGAAAGTCATAATGTGGAAGTGTGGAAAAACTGTTAAAATAAATCAGATTCTGTGCTTTTGGACATCATAGTTCATCATGGAAACACACCTTTTTTATGAAAGAAGGAGACGCTTTCCTGAAAACTCTCACTCATACATGTACAGCAAAGCAGTATGGATCCACCACATGGGTGTTGTCACTTGAATTGAAAAGATCAGATTCCATGTGATTTGTGCTGTTCACACTGTCATGAAAAAATGTCATATATGAACAAAAAAATTGGATTTGGGCCAATTTTGCCTGCAGTGTGAACGTAACCTTATGTCTTCAAACTCGCCATATTAATCAGTCTGACCCAGACATTGGGTTAAATTGTATAAAGAATGATGGAAATTGGTATACATGACCAAGTATAGTATACACTAACCCAGCATTGTGGGTTTGGTCTTTTCATAAGCTATTTTCACTATAATAAAAATATTAAATTACGACCCTGGGAAATGTAAAAGCTTACTCATGTAATTTGTTATTAAGTAGATTCTAGTCTAGGCTCTCTTTTCCTCCTATGGAAAATATGGTCCACCCTCCTCAGTACATGACCTGTTTTGCTGTGAGGATTTTATATTTAATGCAACCTTTTACTCGGTGGGTAAATTATATAACAAGGCCTTTGACGAGAATCCTTTCCCTAATATCAATAACCTAGTGTAGATATTAATATACAGCCACCCAAACAATTTGAATCTTCTAGGAAAATGTGTTCCACATAGATGTCACTGCTTGGTTTAAAATGTAGCTTCGGCTCCTTTGCTATAGCTGCTGTGGTTAGGGTTAGTTTCAGTGTGTTGCTAATTCAGCATAGCAGCTAAGCAAACTGTTCTCCTCTGAAGTGAAGGCACCAGATTAACCCAATAGTCAATCTTTGCTCCACTGCGTATGTATGGATACATGTTTTTGTTTAGGTGCCATTGTGTTTAACCTCCTTCCCCGTGACCCATTCCCAGGGTGTGGCAGTAATATCGCTGCGTCTCAGCCCTCTCATTGACAAACAAGTTGGACAAAACGCCATTGACAAGATGGAACGGCCCAAGGGGAATGCATGAAGACGGCCATATATGGAAAGAATACCATGCAGCGTGACTTGTCTCTTGCATTTAATAATTGACTGGGATCATCTGCCTATGTGCATGAAAACATCTTTGTTTATGGGTTGTCTTACAACAACCCATAAACAAAGATGTTTTGCCTTTTTGTTTGTTATTGTACCGAAAAAGAAGGAGAAGGACATCTTGTGTTGAGAGCCAATGCATACATTTGACACCAAATAATGAAAGATCCCAACGAGATTTAGTCCAAAAATCTGAGAATCCTTTATTTTCAAAACACCATTTATTCATTATGTTCAACAAAATCCCTTTTAAGCCTGGAAACACGTCTGCGTTCTGTAAACATGTCTGCTTTTCTCTCCTGTTTGTTTTGTCATTTTAGGATTCCAGATCACAGAACTTGTAATATTTTCTGACCGATTCTTCCTTAAAACAAATAAAAGCAGACAAAATGTAAACAGGAAAGAGGTTTTAGTTTTCAAAACTCCAAATCAGCTGCAGAACACAGTAAACACCATTGTCCTGGCACTCCAGCGACTGTTAATGGTCAGCAACCAATACCATTCAAAGGAAAGTTCAACCAGATACCACTTTGATCAAGTAATAAAAAGGAGTCAAAATATTCCTAAAATACCAAAAAAGCATTAAAGTATGCCAAAGACAAATTTTCTAATGACATTAATTGAAGCAGTGATTTCTGTGACGGCTTGGAAAGTGTCCACTGGGGCAGAGCGTCACACTCTGGGTGACTGATCTGTCCTGCAGGCCACATGGTGTTGACTGCAGGTCGGCTGTGAAAGAAACAGACAAAAATATCCTTTTTGTACTCAAATAAGAGATTTCATGCCCTCTCAACTTTATTTTATTTATTTGTTTTCTCTTTCCCTTCTGTGGCTGTTGTGCGGTCTTATGTCACAACAAAACAATGTCCTTACTTTAATAGAAGGCAGCATTTTGCACTGCTCTGCTCTTGTTAGAGATGAGAGGGAATCCCCTTTAAAGGAATTATTCGAGTAGTTAAAGGATAAATGATTTCTTGTTTTACTTGATCACTTCACTGTGATCATTGGCCGGATTGTCTTTATAGTATGAAGATAGGGTACCGATGACCAGTGGTCTAAGAAATGTTCAATACTATTTACTTAATGTAAAACTGCAAGAAAATTGTGGCGTTTTTGTTAATGTTATGTCCATTGTATGTGTAACAGTATTGCTCTGGTGTCAACCTGGTTATAACATACAAGCTAATAATAACACGCAGCCAAAGCTACAGATGAATGCCCAAACCAAAGTTACTACAACTTCAGCTTAAATGTGCATCTTGCAATTTATCACAAGGATTTCAGTGTAACATGATATATTGAATTGCAACCTGTACTGTGATGCATATCACATCGCCAGATTTCTTTCTGAAGCGAACCCCTCTCAGTGATTATGATATCAGGCTGGATGAACAGAATCATGGTGTTCAGGGCTAGTACGATACACAAACTGAAAGATTTGCCAGTAAGGCCAACATTTCCCCCTCGGAATGTCAGATGTCCATGCAGAGAGAGCTTTGGAATGCAGAGAAGGATGCTTAAACTATGTCACACTGGCCCATTTCCTGCAAGTCATTTCCTCAGGCTGCAGGCCGCGGCCTATCAGTGAGCGGCAGACACATGGTGTGATCCTCATTGCTCCTCTTTCTGTCTCTCCATATCATGGTCCACTGTACCAACAGGTACAAAGCACTATTGGCTGCTCTGCATCTGATCAGATGGCCAGGCCTTGAGGGGACAACCCTCTGTATTAAGGCTCGGCCTTTGAGCCACATGACCCAGTAGAATGCGTGACGGAGCGCTGCTTCAGCCCCCATGGATGCGTCTGAATGTCTCTGATGTCTGGCTGCTGAAGCTGGTGGGAAACCCTTTCTGGTCACTGGGATGTGGATGCACTCTACGAGACCCTGTTCATCATGAGTGAACAGGATCTTGTGGGGGAGGCACAATTTTAAGACTGCAGAAGCCATTTCATCATTTTTTTTCATTTCATTCAGTTTTTTTTCCTTTATAGTATTATTATATGTACTACACTCTACTCGCTAAGCTGCTATAACTGGATATTTTGAATATTACTAGTAACAAGTTAACTTATACCACTAACCTTTAAGATCCTGCTGGTTAGGGATGTTGCTATTTACCAGATTATTAACCGTACTTACTGTAACTCTTCAGTTTCCATACTGTTAAGAGTTTTGAAGCTACAGTCAGGTGTTTAGCTTTGTGTTCATCATTGCAGACAACTGTGTGTGCGTGTGTGTGTGTGTGTTTGAGAACTGGCAGGCTAGTGGCTTGTTTATGTGTGAGTGCCAAATGGCTGAGGCACGACACCAGGTCGTGTGCAGGATCCTACATGTCGGAACATGTTCCATCATTCGCCATCCATCCCTGCATGTTCAGGTAAAACCAGCTCATGTTAACTAAGTTCAGGGCCCAAAACTGTTAAGCTCACACTGTAGGAGTCACATAGCGAAGCTATGGCATCTAACTCCCCTGACGAATGACATGGCGTGAAATTCTTGATTTCCAACTGGATACCCATGTACCTTGGCATACACAGCAAGTAATATAGGAAATTATTGACAACTACAGTAGCTTTAAAATTTTGGTATAATGTGCATATTTTTCAATAGACCAACCATTCTTATTACACTAGTTTTGGTATTATACATAAGAGCAGACCATTAGTCAAAATTATCTATCTAACATATTTTGACTGAACAGTAAGGACAACAGCGCCACTATGAGCTACTCTTTGCTTAGACAAGTCAAGTAATGTAGTCCTGAGCCGTTGTGAACGTCGTATGGAACATAGTTGGCTACAACGCAATGCCAGCTGTCTCAAAATAAAATAATGTGAGCATATATCTCAGGATAAAAACACTTTGACAATACATTATAATGCTAGTTGTTACGGTGGAGTTGACATGAATTGAAACTCGCTGACATTTGCTTGTGTAAATTAATTGGAAGGTGCTTGGCTGGGTTCAATGTGTTTCTGCTTTCATTTGAAACTCTATAGCAGCGTTTGGTTTTTGAGCATCCATGATCATCCCATGATCATCTGAACTTTCCACAACGTCACTGGTTGTGGTCAGACAGCAGTGGGATGCAGAATCTCCACTCCTGAAACTGTAGGAAAACTAGTTTCTCTTTAGTTTTTTTTTTCTTTTATGACTTCTCTGACTTTGCAGAGATTGCATTGAGCAGCCACAAAGGGAGCCAGATTTGACCCGACCTGTTAAATGAGGTAAACAGCAAGGGGTGGTGTGGAATGTTAATTTAATGTGTAAAGATTACTTCACATCCAGCTGTGCCCTAAGCATGTTTGTTGTTTTTGACAATTGGAATTTTGCTGTGTTTTTGTGCCACATTTCATTATTTGTGAAACAACAAAACTGACAGATTACCATTGTGTCCTGACATATTTACATGTTGTCTCGCCATGCGTATCTTCGTGGATTGGACGTTATTTCTGCAGGAGATTCAGGAAACTGGTGTCTTCCCAGAAGGGATTGTGAGTGTCACCACACCATGTAACAAGAGTCATAATGTTTTATAACCAACAGTAACCCCACCCAGGCTGCTATCTGTTTACATAGTCTACTGGAGTTGTAAAAGCCCAACCCTCTCCATAAACATTTCATATGCAAACTCTGTATCTTATCCAAAAAGGATTGTCTTTACAGGTTAGGGTGAGGTCGCCTTAGTTCTATTCAAAATGAATTCATGTCAAAAAATGCATATCCAAAAAGATCTGTGACCCAAACTCCTTCATATGGAATTCAGATATGAATATATTAAATATATTGCCTGAAAAATGATAGAATTTTAATATTGGCGTATAGACAGAGGCCTACAATGTTGCTTATAAGTCAGAGTATGTACAGATAGAAATATCTTACTACTAAAACTACACTCGGCACAAACTGACACTGAACTGAATTTCAAGTTAAGGTTAAAAAATGTAAAAAAATGAATATTAGGATGGTATTGGTGTTGATAATTAAAGTTCAGGCTTGAAATCGTTATCACCAATGGAGAAAGTGGTATTGGTCCATCCCTAGAGCTCAGTCGACATTTTGCCTTTTGTTAAAAATCTAAAAATCAGCAGTGGTGCATATGGATAAATATTTAAATTATGTAATACCATCCACCAGGACAGGCATTTATACTACAGTTAAACCCATATATTGCACAGTCTTTGTTTTTATCTCCTTTGACAAATGTTGTATTGTTCAATATTGTAGAAGAGAAGCAACTCAAATGAATTTGAGATGGTTTGAGATGGAACTCACAACTCAAGTCAAATTTGCTTGTAGGTTTGTAACTGTAATAGTCACTGCGCTGCGGGCAAGATCATACAGTATAAAGGAAAGTGTTGTTTTGAATCTTCTGACAGAACCAAGGTTTAATTGTGGAAAATCAGAGTACATTCTCTGTTCCCATGCAAGACACGGCCTCAGACCCACTTGTACATTTCAGAACTGCCTGCAATAATTTCAAGTCTTTCCAACTCGGTTAGACTCTTATTAGTCACTCTCAGAAGTGACTCAGAAGTTTGACACAATGAAAATGAAAAGGCACAATCAAGCCAATGAATCAACAGTTTAATCATTTGAATGTGTTACTACAAAAAAGACTGCAGGCTCCCCATCGACCGTTTCCTATAACGGAAATAGAATTACCTGTGACTTAAGTAAGTAATTGACATGATACTTTTGCTGAACTCTTGAGAATCCGTATCCGTAATCTTTTCCTATTTGTTGGGGCAGGGGTGTTGCAGCGCTCCAGTTTGTTGTCCTCTGAGGGGTGGTGCATCATGGCAGCATATGATATTGATTGAATCTTTCCTCTTGTTGCTGAGCTGAGTATGGTGTGACTGTGGGACTTGATGCCGACCACAAGAATGCAGAGACTGTTTAGTCTAGGCTAGTCACCCTATTGTGATAAAACACCATCTTATAAAGCTGCCTCTACTACACAAAACGCATAACTTTTTAAAAATCATCTGCTCTATTGCATATTAAAGGAACCGAAACGCTCGCGGCGCTCATAACTGGAGGAGGTAGCGAGCAACATTTTTTTTTATTACTTTGCATTCAGAATTCTCCTGCATGACTTTGATTTAAGCGTTTTGAAAGATGGCCACCTGCATTGTTCTTATTATAACAAAGTTTAAAGGTTAATTATAGATGCCCTTACTGTTTCCATAGCAGTTCTAAAATGTGTTTGTCTATTCTTGTCTGCTTCCATTTGTCTGATTTTATGCATGATGACAGAAAATTGGACGTTTGCATCAGTGTGCATTTCTTTTGTCTATTTATTAAAGCTAATGACTTAAGCATCTGTTTGCCCTTTGACATTATAACCATACAAGGCATAATTCTCTTATGTTTAAATGGCTGCACCTTGGCTCAGAACACATTACGTTTCTTTTTTTACATTCCTATGCTGGTATTTCCCTGTTGCTAAGCAGCGTCTTCATGTTGGTAAACAGGGCCAGGAGACCTCACTGTACCTTGGCAGGACGAGTTAAAGTGTCTGTACAGTCATGGATGAGTCATGGCCGACCCCACAACACATGCAGCGAGTCGCTGAATTCTTGTGTAAAGTGGGGGGAAAAAAATACATGTTTTCTTTTGTTCATCTGTCGGTCGTCTCAGTGAGACTTGGAGATTTCTGGAGCTGTAAGACGGAACCGGCACCACTATGGTATCGACATTCAACATTTTTTTTAAGTATTTTAAAAAGGGTTCTGAATTTTCACCCTTTAAGAGGAGTATATGATTTTATACCAGTATTTCTGGTGTAAAAAGGCAAGAAATATACACGAAGTCACTATAGTTTCTGGTGTGGAATGTTTTTTTTTTTTTTTTATACATTACTCAGCCCGAGGGAGGACCTGGGTTCACTAGGTTTTATCAAGACCCGATACATGAACAATAGCAATAAAAACAATATATCGGTAACTGCAAATACTAAACCCAAATATTTCAAATTAGTGATCTCACTTATTGTGACGAAAAATTCCTGCGTTCGCTACTTAGTGCCCAAGAGTAAATACTCAGTAGTCTTGGCGGGTCTGGGATAAATGGTATTGATGCAATTCTACCTACACATATGGTTGAATGGCTATTCTGATCCTAATGAATCTCTACTCATAGAAAGTATGATGGCTGGATTATTGCTCCACTACTTTCCCTTGCTCCCTCCCTTTTGGAAGAATGATTTCACTCCAGCCAAGAGAGCATATATATGGCTATCAGACAGACGGTAGGGGTTGACTGTAATTGAACACTTCACCTACCACCCATTTAATATGGATGCTGTCATGACCTTCTTTTTTGTTTTTAATTGTAAGGCACTCACTACTGCGTCAGTGACTGTACTGTTTCTTTTTCTTTAGTTATATCTGATATTATTGTCTAAATATTTTGTAGTGATTATTTATTTAGCTATTTCCTAAGTGGTTCTGGGATTTGGAAATACTCACGGATGAGACTTGGCATGCTGGACAAGCTACAATCAAACTTGTGGATAACTAGTGCAGTGCCTGTTAAAAACATGCCTGTTCAGAACAGGCTAATAAGGACAGAAGACCTTCCTTCCTGCCTTCTTCCTTCCTGCCTTCTTCCTACCTCCCTCCCTTCATTCTTCTCTCCGTCCTTCCTTCCTTCTTCCCTCTGCCTTTGCTCCTTCTTCTTTGTGACAAAGTTCCGGATTCCACATTTGTGAATTCGTAATGCTGACTAAAACAAATTTAAGTTTATTAACATGTCGCGTGTCCAAATTGCACCAAATTGGACACTGCACATCCTTGGGTTCCCAGCAACACACCCGCCAGCCAAGCGTGAAGCAGATCAGATGAACGGTTGTCGAGATAATCGAAGGACATACAGAAAGACAGACAGGGATTCCTTCCTTTAGTAGATATAGACTAGTGCAGTGCCCGTTGAAAACATGCCTGTTCAGAACGGGTTGATTGCTTGGCCTCTGGTATTGCTGCTTGCAGGTTTCCAATCCCCGCCCCCGCTGGCTCACTGTTTGCTGTTTGTTTAAAGTTTAAATGCTATGACGTCACAGTGCCGATTGGGGGAGGCCGATTGGGCAACCTAAGTCGTGAGGGAAGCCCCACCCCCCCACTGGCTCTGTTCGCTGTTTATTCAAAGTTTATTAATATTACATGTGTCGCGTGTCCAAATTGCACCAAATTTGACACTGAACGTCTTTGGGTCCCCAGCAATACACCCACCAAGTGTGAAGCAGATTGGATGAACAGTTGTCAAGATAATCAAAGGACGCACAGAAAGACAGATTCCTTACTTTATTAGATTGATGGAAGATGCTATTTAAAGGAAATGCCTATATCAATTTTTTTGGACTAGAGCAAATTTACAAATTTACTTTGAAGTGAGTTGTAGGTGAGTAACCTCATAGGATAAACACCCACAGCCCTTAAAAAGAGAGTTCACTGTGTGTTTTTCTGCGATTTGTAGAAATGTATTGAGTACAGATGAAAATGAGCTGACAAACAACTCTCTATATGTAGTGAGTCCCAAGATGCAGGCTTAACTACTGTGCATGTTCTAGCTCCATATTCCTACCACAATTCACACTATATCACTACCACTAGGTCTGTGCATAGCATGCATGCTTTACCAAGCTCTGCAAAGAACTGCATTGCTGCTTTATGGTAGCCTGGCATCGCCAGACCAATTCGCAAATGCGTATTAGTCTGGAACCTCTCGGTTCATTTTCAATTTCCAAGGAACAAAGTGTCTCTGAATGCAATTGGATAGACCTACAACCAATCGGAGCAACGAAATGTGTGACCTAGCGCTGAGCGAGCTGTGAGTTGGTAAATTAAACTTTTACCAAATCCTGTCGGAAGTACAGCAAACACATCTTTCTTAATAACAAAAGATTTTTATCGAAAATATACCGTCCTGTTCGCTTAATACTGTCGCGATGGCGGATTCAAAAGACCGTTCCACATCAGCGGCAGCCATCTTGGTAAGGTCCCTCAACGGCGATAGCGGATTCAACAGAATGTTCCACGCCACCGGCAGTCATCTTGGTAAGGTATCATCCTCTGCATCGTCATCGTCCATATTAGATAAACGGATAAAGTGGTCGGGTGGAAATCGGTTTGAATGGGAGGGTGGCGAGACCAATCTGCCAGAGCAAATGAAACAAGAGCTCGCAGATTTGTCTGGTTCCCAGGCTAGCTTTATGGTGGAATCTCCCTTTTGCGCTGGTTCTGATGTTGGCACTGTTTTTTCTTTTGTTTATATTTGGCTTCTCTGTAGCAGCCAGACTGGCTCATCTAGCGGTGAGGTTGCAGATTGCAACCACCTGAATAAATCTCCAGTCACTCTCCCCTTCCAAGCATGTAGGAGAATCTACGGTGGCTGCGAAACTCGTAAAAAACATGAAATTTCCTCTCTAGAGCCAGTGTTTGGTTTGTCTGTTCTGGGCTACTGTAGAAACATGGCGGTGCAACATGGCGGCCTCCGTGGAAGAGGACCTGCTCCCCATGTAGATATAAATGGCTCATTCTAAGGAAATGAAAACACAACAATTCTTATTTTCATGGTTACAGTAATTAAAACAAACTTATTTATTATATTATATTATATATTATTATATATATAATATATATATAATATTATATTCCATTTCTGCCAAGTCCATTCCACTAGATGCTGCTAAATTCTACACACTGCATCTTTAAAGCAAGATTGTTCCAGATTGACTATTTCACAAGTCAATATAAACATAGAAATACTTGCACAGAATCAACAGAACAGGACAGGGGTCCGGGGTCCGGTAACCCAGCTCATGAACACATCGCATCCAAAAAAGCTTTTCGAACTAGCTAGTTGATTAGAAGAAACCTGGACTGCGCGCCATATGTGTTATTTGCAATGTTTTGCAATAGTTTGTACAAAGCTTATTTTATTAGGTTTTCCAGAGTCTGATAGTCTACACTCTTGCCAATAGTTAAGCCCTTGATATCTGTGTGTAGAATTATCACAGATATAGGCGTGTTATTATGTTTTTGATACTTAAAATATTTTGAGGTTGTCCAATTTTCTCAAGAGAAAAGAAAGCAGCGATTTGTTATCTGTTCGTTGAGTCTGTGCTGTTTGGGAGCCACATCAGCTCATGTCTACTGGCAATGAGTGATGCATCATGGAAGAGGGTAGAGTGTGTCTGTCACAACTCAACCTTAGAGTCAGAGATTCGTACACATCTGGACAGGGAATGTCTTGCGTGAAGAAGCTCCCATGTGGCCTCAATCTGTTCTACTTGCTTGGTTGCAGTGGAGAGGATGTTCTGTGCTCTCGGGGCTTGGTTGTAAAGTGGCTCAAGTAGCCTACATCTGTATTAGCAAATATCCATGTCATAGCCTAAGCGTGTTATCACTGTCTGGTTTTCAAAGCTTTTTAAAATAGACACAAAGCAATTGAGCCGCATTGAGAAAATATTCCCCTTTGCTAACGGAATGTTCTGTCTTCCTCTCACCTCTTTTCTGCACAGATATGTTGAGGCGAGTTGTACGGCAGAGCAAATTCCGTCATGTCTTTGGTCAGGCGGTGAAGAACGACCAATGCTACGATGATATCAGAGTGTCACGAGTCACATGGGACAGTGCCTTCTGCGCAGTCAACCCCAAATTTGTTGCCTTAATCATTGAGGCCAGTGGGGGAGGAGCTTTCCTGGTACTTCCACTTCACAAGGTAAGTCTGCGGGGTGCGATACAACTGGGGCTGAGTCTGGAAATTCCTTGTTCCACTGACCAACAACCTACAACTCCCGAGAAATCAGCGACCAGAAAGGGCACGGGATCTTGTTGTAGATCAGTCACAAAAATGATTCAGTCTCTCTCCAAACAATATCTTGTCACGCGTTCCCAACGCATCCCTCCCTGAAATGTACATGCTTGTCTGTACCTGAACGCCATCTGCTGGGAATTCCTAACGGGTTAGGACAGCTCTTGACCTCTCCTAAATCCTGCTGGAGATGGGAGCAGTTTCCTCGGTTAAGAAAGTTTATGAAATGCTTTTACTGCTGTACTTGAAAGTAGGCATCACTGAGAAGTTTTGGGTAGTGAGGACCGATTTCCTCTGACACACTTCATACTGTGAAGTCCAGGTGACTGGGCCTGTATTTCAAATAATTGCTGGATTTTAAAATCCATTTGCATTACATTTTGGGATTTACAATAGAGTAGTGTGGTTTCTAGTTGTTCATGCGGGTGAGATGTGCATGGAGTTCATGGTTGCTTTCTCAGTGATGGTCATGGGAGCCACTGAAGATCTGCAAACTAGTCCAGATGTGGGCAAATCTAATTGTCTGTGTGTTTGAACACTGCATGTTTCACCCTTAGGTCTAGTGCTAGAAGAAGAAATGTGATTGCCATGAATAAACTTCTGGATTTACTTTTTTACATCTGCATTTTATCAATTCACATAAACTCCTCTTTGTATCATCTAAGCCAAAGGTCAGATGGAAGATTAATCAGAAATCACTAGAATTCTACTTTTTTTTTTTCTCTAGTAAGAAATCTATGGCTTTGAAAGCTGCGAAAGCTGTAGAACTTGCCTTGTGTCTCTTCCGAGTGGACTTATGCATGTGATGTATTTTCAGATGATGTAAGAGGATCATATTACCTACAGACATTTTGAGAAGTATGGGAGGAAAAAAAGCTTGACATCATCTTTGTGTCAGTGATGAGATGAAGAGAATGATAAAGCCACAACACAAGGGATAACATTTGGATTGATATAAACATATAACCCCTGAATAGGGAGAGGAATTTATGTGGAAATAAAGACCGCTGAGGGCAAATCTGGGCAATATATTGTTTTTAAATTAAGATGCATATATATCATCTCACAAAATGCAATGAACAAAATATACCTGACGATAGTTTACCTATATTTAATTAACTTATTTCTAATTTTATAAGTATTGAAGTTAATTAAAACTTGAGAATAGAAAGAAAACGCATTTTTGGGTTGAATTAGGGTTGAATATGACATTTTTTATTAGTTGACACAATTTAATCATTTTTCATTATTATATATTCTTTGTCATTGTGTCACCCAGGTTTAGCGGAGGCTTCCATGTTAAACTCTTTTGTGTCCTGTGCTGTTGTCAGTAACTGTCTTTTTCCCATGTTCGCTCCTCCTGTTGTGTATAGTAAACATGTATTTGGATTGTGTACTGAACTTGCTCTACAGGCAGGACTGCTGACTGCTGAGGTCCACGTCGTTAACATTTAGCAGAGGGATGTGTCACACAATCGGCATGTACAGTACACAGCAGAAACCACACTAAAGCTGTGGAAACAGTCTCCGTGCATCTCACCTTATA
Source organism: Cyttopsis rosea (assembly GCA_900302355.1). Lineage (NCBI taxonomy): Eukaryota > Metazoa > Chordata > Actinopteri > Zeiformes > Parazenidae > Cyttopsis > Cyttopsis rosea. The sequence continues at coordinate 5,156 of OMKR01105059.1, read as the reverse complement.
TGGGCCTCCAGTCGCTCCCCTCTTGACTACGTCGTTTCGGCCGGCAAACTATCCTGTTTGGCTGTAAACGAGATAGTATGATCAAGCTGCCATCATAATGGCACTAATTAAGGTGTAGCAGAGATCCGACACTCATTGACACCAGCGCTGGCTGCAAAACGGCCCCCCGCAGGGTCCATGGGCGACATTGTAGAGCTACAGGTAGAGTTTTAGAAGGCTATAGCAGACGCTGTTCTGCTGGGGTTCCTGTTGGGCGGCTCCCCATTGTGGTTCAGTGGCAGGACCTGACACCCTGAGTGACATAAGTGCTGCTGTGAGGTTGACACATCCAACCTGGACCTGGTAATTGCAGAGGGCCAATTGACTGTCGTGTCATCTAAGACGGCTCTGGCACCGAGAGCCGGATCCTTGGGCCTGTCATCACACTGCTTACGCCTATCAACGGCTCATTCAATACAAGGCTTGTCCTACAGTAGGGCTGGGATCTAGATTAGCTTCACACTCACCCCGTCCTCTCTGTGTCTCAGTGTTTGAATGAGTTGCCCTTTGCCTGACATATCGCTGTACAGAAATGGTGTGTTTGCACCGAACAGACTCCCCATTCACCACTTAATTTAAAAATGGCACAGAGGCAGGGCAATGAGCCTGGGCAATTTCCTTAATTTCCTTATCCTATATATTTAACATATGTAAAGGCCACATTCAAGCCAATGATGATACCATGAAGTAAGAAGGTTAAATACAAGTTAGAAGTTTTCATGTTTAACCTGTTTAGCCCATTTCTTGGGCTCTGAGTGAGGTGGAGGGGTTGGAGTTTGGGGGGGTGGTGTGGGTCAGCAGTTGATGCCACATACAAGTGCCTTACACCATCAGAAAGCTGAGACCCTAAGGAATCATTTGAGATGCAGCTTGACACTGTATGTCAATCTTCTATCAATTAAAAGGTAATAAACATTATATTTGTAATTGTGCCGAATAAAATGTTATGTTTTAAGTGTAAAGGGGCTTTAAACATAGTACTCATGCCTAATGATACCATTCCCATGCTCAATTATGTGTGATTAGTTGCTGCACCAAGTTGTGGGTTGATACTATTAATTATACAGCTTTGGTACACTTTCTATCCATTTTTTGACCACTCGAGAATGGGGAAAACAGTCAAAAAGACCACCTGAAAAACACTTTACAAAACTTAATGCTGTGATGCAGTATCAATAACTTTAGGACATTTTGACGATTTCTGAAAATGGCTCAAAAAAAACCACTTATATTCAATGTACCTGGACATCCCATACATTTTCTGAATGGTTGGGTGGGTGTGCCTAGATTCTGGGTCTAGAGTTTCATGAGGCTGTGATTATCCTTGAGGTCACAATAGGTCATTTTATACAGCAAGGTCAAGAAAGAAAAAAAAAAAGTCATCACATTGAAACGGTTACTATGAGGCCATATTAAATCACACATGAATGCAATTGGGCTCTTTGAAAACCCAATTTCTTTTTAGGTCCCATAGTGGGCAGAAATAGGGAAAAGGAAAAAACAAACAAAAAAAACACATGTCCGGCATGGCTGTAAAGAGGTGAGACTCTTGTGTTTCTAATGAGCCCTATTTCATTGAGATATCTTGACGTGAGACGTCAAGGGACCCGTTTGAAAATGGTCTTGCCCATTTACTTTTGTCAAAAAAGATGGCCGACTTTGGAGGCATGTTACACCCGCTTCCCAGCGAGCTAGCATGACATGGTTTACAGCTACAGATTTGTCTGGAAGTCTAGTTTCTGCTAATACCAGAAGCTCGTCAAACAACTGACTGTGCCGTGGACCCGCCAGCAGGTCCGTTGGGCTTAAGAGGTTAGTTTGATAAAATCAAGGAGTCTTTCCTTGACAATCAACCATAGAACCTCAAAATAATTCAGCAGTGCTAAATATTCCAACAAGGTACTCATGGCGTAATCATGTTAGGTCCAGTAAAACATCTTAAAATCTTTTCAATATACTTTATGAAGCTGCTCATAATTGTCACACCAAATTATGGGGTATGACACACTGTTGTTGAAGGCTGGAATTGTTTGCTTTGTTAAATTCACATTTTAGGTGCATCGGAATAACACTGAGATAATAAGGTAGTATTTCATTGTAATTTATTTTCAATCTGTGGTTTTGTGTTATTTTTCTGCATCCTGATGTACTGTGTTATCTCTGAACCACTCCAGTGTGTAATCTTTGAGGAGAGGTCAGCCCATCTGGACATCTCCATGCAGCCTAAGCTGAGGGCGCAGATCTGTGACAGCACTGTGCGTTAAATCTATTCTTGAAAACTGTGAGACTGTATTGCATTAGAAAAAGACTGCTGTAGAATAGTATTACAGAGCTTACCTTTGCAACCACAGACCTTAATATAATGTGATGTTTTTGCTTCTTACAAGCAAAAGATTGTTACAAATGGTTTTTAATGAATTGCTAAGGCACCCATGCAGTCAATAGTAATGCTTCACTATAGATGGGAATGCTTGTGGTTGAAGGTTGTTACTTTAGTTTTTGTTTTTTGATGGGTTTCAGTGCAACAATGTTTGAATTATGTTCCTCAAAGAAGGGCACTTTGGGTTCAAATCAGTTGGGTCTTATTCCCCCTCTCCCCCCAAAAGACAACCCTACCCTACCCCCAGCCCTAATGTGAGGGTGCATCTGGCCGACCGTCCCATCTGCCCATGCTGGGCTGCTCCCAGTCTGTATGGGCAGCCAGCTGCTCAGGCCCTTTGTCCCACAGCTACTCGCAGTGCAGCCCTTTGTCAGTGCCACACTCTGGCTGGGGGGAGGTAGAGGTAAGGTGCACCCCCCCCTCCTCCTCCTCCAAAATTTGTCTCAGATTATGTCTGATTTATAAGGCCCAAGACTATGGTCGTCTTTTTGTTTAATTAAGGTATAGGTTTTAATAAAACCTATTTTTCAAAACTCAACCTCTCAATTGCATCAAACTGAAATTTAGCTTTGTTTGCACTTTCCTGAAACCTATGTCTTTTGTGTTGTTTGTTTTTATCTCAATGGAAACAGAGCGTGTCTCTGAGGGAGGGCAGAGGTTGATGTCTTGGGTCTGTGACCTGACCCGGGGCCTGAAGGCCTCGTCTCGGCCAATGGCGCTGGACAGGGCTGGGCTGGCTCTTTGTCTTTGGTGTGACTGAGTAGGATGAGGTTAGTGCGGCGGGCCGGCATGACTCAGCGCAGCCCTGAGCATTGTTGCTTCCTCCTGTCAGAACACATAGGGGTTTGTGAAGAGGGTGTCAGGTGTCCAGCTGAACACATGTCATCCCCTTCCCTCATGCTTTCAATCTCTCCCTTTCTCTCCTCTTAGCTGGATGCTCGCTAATTTATGCCCTGATTACCATATGAAGGAAGCTGTGGGAGTGTGAACGCAGCAGCCAGCAAGTGTTCAGTCAGACATTCCTGCTAATTCCTCTCTTTTCTGTCTGGCCTAGCATATACGGGGAAGCGAGCAAAGTCTCAATAAAGTACCACAGCTATTATGATTTATATCCCCCATGCCTTGGAATCTCTTACTTAGTTCAGCCAACCGTGACATTGTTAAATTCTCAGTGGTGTCTGGTCTGCTTCAGCCACAGCATCTTCATTTTCCACACAGTCTGCATTTGTTTGTCACCGTTCAGTGAGTTATTCTGTTTGACGGTTAGAAAAGTAGTGAGTTCCCCACAACATATATAATGTTGTGTGCAGTTCAAACACTGGCTCTATATAGAAAGGACGATCAGATTTGGAGTGAGTGTGTATTTGATTTAGATCCAGTCCCTCAATCCCCCATTCATCCAGGACTCAACCTTTGGTATTGATAATCCCTGGGTGTGTGCACAAGCACACACTATTTCACTATTTCCCTCTAACGAAAAGTACACTTGGAAAGCAGCAGGCTAAACCACATTCTCTCTCAACACGTAAAAAAATAAAAAATAAAAAATAAATGTCACGCTTAATACAAAGGGGTCTTTCCCCATATTTCGCTCAATCTGTATTCCAGGACCCTCTCCAGCACTGAGCTGCCTCTGCTGCACCGCTGCTGCCGCTCCGTCCTGCTGACTGCAGATTTTACCATATATGGTCATTCAGTGCTCCCTGCCTGACAGCTTTCCAAGACCATTTCCTCCCTGCGCCGCCATTGGCTGCCGCGCGCCATGCCGACACACATGTGCCTTCTGGGATAGGCTGGAAGAGGAAGAGTGGCCGGGATGGGAGAAATTGGTGCTCACATCAAATGTTGTCTGTGTTATATAGTAACTGGATGGGTCTTGCTCAGTCACATTATAACAAAATGCTTAGTGTGATTGTTGATGGTGCAGTGAAGAGTTCACAAGCAGTTATTTAGTATCGCATAAGGCTTTGAGATCGTATTTGAGATCATACAAATTCATAATGTTTATTCTTTAGGAGCCATCATCGGATAAATTAAATTTAGTGTAATTACAGGCCTTAACCTAGTTCTCCCTTTGACATATTCCAAGTTTTCTACTAAAAATATATGATCAGTCATGTCAATTTGTCGACTACACTGCCATCTATCTTGATTTAAATCCCATGGGCCCATATTTTTTGGTTTGCAGAGGGACCAATGGTGTCGTATGTGTAAGCCAATAACAATGGCTGTAAACGCATGACCTTTACCTGTCATTCCTGCTTTGACATGACTATCAAACAAGTGAGACTTTATTGCACACGGATACTATGCTCCTATAGGACAGTAGATAAATGAACTATATCAAAACAAGACTACACTTCACATGTTAAGTTCTCACAGAATAAATGATATTGTGCTCACAGGTTGTGCTCAAGAGTGTTTAATAGGAACCCAACCTCTTTATTATATAGTACATGGCCACCAGAGAGGCCTAAATAGCTAGTAGTGCTGGGCGATATGGCGAAAAATGTTATGATAAAATACACTGCTCAAAAAAATTAAAGGAACAATTAAATCACACATCACCTCTTGATCAACGAATTATTCAAGTTGAAAATCTTTACTGATGTACATTGTATAATTTGTTGAGAACAAAATGACGTAACAACGGTCAATGGAAACCAAAATCATTTACCCATTAAGGGCTGGATTCAAAATCACACCGAAAATCAAAGTAAAAAATAGAAATCACAGG
>OMKR01105055.1:0-13001 GCA_900302355.1 Cyttopsis rosea | reverse complement strand
CAAGACGGACAAAAAAGTCTCTTGGACCAATACCCTAACACCAACAGGAAGTCGGCCATCTTGAATCACATGACCGATTTCTCGCCATTTCCACACTTCGTATTTGAACCAACTAGTCCTAGGAATCTTATCGTACCCACTTCTAATTCGCACACAATCATCTTCAGACATTGGAGATGAAAGGTTATCAAAAGCTTTTCCCTACGTTATTCCTGGTTGTCGTGACGACGCGGCCAATTTCGACGCTTCGCCATCAAACACGAAGTTGCTATAACTTCAGCATACTTTGTCCAATCTGCACCAAATTTCTCTTGCTTCATCAGTGACCCGCCCTCAACACATCTACTCACCCATATTGACTTACAGTCATAGCGCCCCCTACTGGCAACAGGAAGTAATCGCAATGTCACAAACATCATCCAATTTACATGAAATTCACATGGTGAATTTCAATGGCGCGAAGGCCCGTTCATCGCTGCTTGCAGCTTTAATTGTTATTATTATTTAATTGGGGTGAAATGTAGTAAATGTAGTAAAACTGATGTTTTTGTGTTTTACAGATTTTTGTCGAGACCTGGGACATACATTTTTGTCGGGACTCGGGATCTTGAAACTGGGACAATCCCGGACAAACTGCAATCTCCATGCGTAATTTGTGCGAGACCCAGGAGCCGCTTGAAGGATTATATCTCCCAGCTGGCATGGGAATGCCTCGGAATTCCCCAGGAAGCGCTGGAGGAAGTTGCTCAGGAAAAGGATGTCTGGACCACCCTTTTAATTGCGCCCCTAACAAATGCTAGGGGTGCAATGGCTTGTGTATACTGGGGGAAAAAATCATTTGATTTACTTAAATGTGCTTTTTTTCAATTTTTAATCTTGAAATTAAGGTGTAAATTCAGAGTCCTAAAATGCTCTAGGGGGTGTACAACTTCATCCTTTGGCAAGTGTCATGTTAGCACTGAAATCCTCTTTGTGCCAATTCTCAACAGTGCAGATAAACAGTAGCAGCAATACAATTTTTATGCACTTATTTGGATTTTAGACCAAAACATATACAAACGTTCAACAAACAATAATATAGCCAGCGTTTACAACACACCTTGCCATATATAGGAAACAAACACAAGATTAAGGAAAATAAAAGTTAATGGGGGACAAAATGACAAAGGGTAGTAAGTATAAGAGAGGTAGGGTGCCCATCTTGAATGATGAAACGTCTCTATAGATGAATTTAACATACTACAATGTGACCCGCCACATCCTAAGCCAGCACATTTTGGGGCTGGCTTAGGATGGCTACTTTTGACTACACGTGAAAAACATTGCAAATTCCTTTCTTGGTCAAAAAACGGTGCCAGGCACGGGGCAGGGCTTAAACATATCCAGCTGTTTTTTTAACCTTTGATCTTTGCAGGCCTTCATGGTAGAGTTAGGTGACATCAAATGACATGACTCCCCTGCCTGTGAGAGGCAATGATGTAGATGATGTCAGTAGATTTGTCTCGCTTAACCGGTGGATGGCTAAGTTCTGCAGAGATCAGGGACTCCCCTTTGTAAATAAGTGGCCCTCCTCCTGGGAGCGACCCGACTTGCTGAGGATGGATGACCTTTACCCTAACAGGGAAGACACCATCACTCTTTCTAGGAACATAGATAAATGTTTTAGTCAAGCACGTTATCTCACTCTAGAGCAGGTCGGGACACAGGTGAGTAGAGAGCCTGGTAATGCGGTTCTCTCTCCTAATTACAGTGTTTGTAGATTACCCGGCATTTCCTACCACATACCCACAGTATCAATTCCCCGCCGTGCTTATAGTTCCTCTAAATACAAACCAGGCTCTAAACGACGCATAGATAAATGCTTGAGTCAAGCACAACATCTCACTCTAGAGCAGGTCGGGACACAGGTGAGTAGAGAGCCTGGTTGTACCTCTTTAAAGGGTGTTGACTCCAGCCCAGTCAAGGTAGGGCAGGCTAACAGTAAGCCTGCACATGCTACACCCTCAAAGGGTGTAGAGTCTGTCAGTTCTATACAGGACAGTTGTAACATGCCAAGCTGACTAGAGAGGACAGATCCTGCCAGACAGACTGATGTAGTACTGTGTGACGCATTTAATCACCCCACCTCTCATCCCTGCTTTAATTCAGTTGGTCATACTTCTCAGACAGTTTTCTCTCCTAATCACAGTGTTTATAGATTACCCGACATTTCCTACCAGATACCCACAGTATCAATTCCCCACCGTGCTTTTTTAATTAAAATTAATACCAGGAAGGGAATGGGGGTGAAGGGTACCAATCAGCCTACTTTTATGAGAATTGGTCTAATGAATATCAGATCACTGCTCACTGCTTAATGATTTGATCAGAGACCAAAATCTGGATATGATGGGTCTATGTGAAACTTGGTTAAAGCCAAACAATTTCTTACCGCTAAATGAAGCTTCTCCACCAAACTATGTTAGCTCCCATGTTGGGTGCTCATCCAAGAAAGGTGGTGGTATTGCCCTCATCTCCAAATGCAATCTTAACTTCAATCCCAAATTTAACAATGACTTTAAAACATTTGGGGTTCTTGTTATGCAGTCTTTAACACCTCTGCCCATTTACCTAGCTGTGATCTACCGTCCTCCTGGCCCCTACTTGAGCTTCTTAGATGAATTCTCTGACTTTGTTTCTGACATGTTGATGCACGCAGATAATATATTAATTATGAGTGACTTTAATATTCATGTGAACTCCTGGTCTGAATCCCTTAGCAAGGGAGTTCCAGACATTAATTGATACATTCGGCTTTACACAGCTAATTCATGAACCAACCCATAATAATTCCAACACTATTGACCTTGTACTAACTGAACATTGTACATTGATACCTCTAATATAGTGGTTCTCCTGTATACCTCTGTTATGTCTGACCGCTATTTCATAAAATTTGAAATCTTAATTAACTGCCAGCGTTCTGAGCAGGACCAGAATTGCAGCACCCGTAACATTAGTGACTTAACTACTACTATGCTTTCTGACCAATTGCCCAAAGCTATTGCTTCCTTTTCATTTTACCAAGGTCCAATCGATAACCTCACAAACAAATTGAATGCGGCCCTCCGTAATGCATTAGACACAGTGTCACCACTAAGAACAAAATCGCATGTTAGGAAACCAACTCCTTGGTTTACAGATGAGACCTGAGCAATCCTGTAAGAAACTTGAGCGTAAATGACGTGCGAAGCTTGAAGTGTTCCGTCAGGCATGGGGCGATATTTTGCTGAACACTCTCTTTCATTAGCCAAAACGTATTTCTCCATGTTAATTTGTCTGTTAATTTGTAATCCTAAACCTTATTTGATACATTAACCATGCTAACCCAACAACAGCTGCAAAACAACAACAGCTCAACAGCTGCCCCTTTACAGCTAATGGCTTCATGCAGTTCTTTACCTGGAAAATTGATCTTATTAGAGAAGAGATTAAAAGCACTCAACCCCAATTGAACCCTCCCATTAGTGAGACTGGATCAGGCACAAGGGCAGATGGTATAAACAACCTCTCATACCTTGATACAGTATCTCTTGAAACTTTACCGCAGTTGGTAAATGCAGCAAAGCAATGCATTTCCAATTTTAGGACCCTCTATTCTTAACATTATTAACTCTTCTCTCTCCTCTGGCACTGTATCTGCTGCCATGATTAGACCCTTACTTTAAAAACCCAACCATGACCCTGAGAGTTTATGCAACTATAGGCCAAAATTCTTGAAAAGTCGTAGCACAACAGATTACTCATCAAATGTCCTCTAGCAATCTATTTGAATTATTTCAAGCTGAATTTAGAGCGCTCCACTCCACTGAGATGGCCCTCACAAAAGTGGTTAATGATCTTTTATTAGCAATGGACACCGATAACTCTTCAGTAGTACTATTACTCAACCTCAGTGCTGCTTTTGATACTGTTGATCATAACCTACTGCTAGATCCCCTTGACACGTGCATTGGGATTAGAGGTTTAGCTCTTTCCTGGTTGAGAGCTTATATTTCAGAGAGGACACACTGTGTAATTCATGGCAATGTGACCTCTGAGTGTTGTAATGTTACTTGTGGGGTCCTGCAGGGATCGGTGCTTGGCCCTTTGTTGTTTAGTATCTGTATGTTGCCACTTGGAGACATACGCAAATATGGTATTAGCTTTCATTGTTATGCTGATGATACCCAACTATACATGCCCTTAGAACTTATTAACCCATGCAATTGTCATACTCTTGAGGCATGTCTTGCTGAAATTAAACATTGGATGGAAAACTGAGATGCTAGTATACAATTACAATATCCTATGATTTGTATGCTGTTTATGTTGTGTATTGATTGTATGATTGATCTGTAAGATTCATATTATTAATGTTGCCCACTTGGAATCCATTGCAGCCTGGAAGGGGGATTCCTCCTTCTGTACACCCTTCCCCAGGTTTCTTCCTGTTTTCCCAAAGGGTTTTTATGGGAGTTTTTCCTGGTCTGGTTGAAGGTTCAGACTAAGGGGATGTCGTTGATTTCTCTGTGAAATGTGGGTCTGTGGGTCTTTGAGACTGTATTTGTGATTAAGGGCTATATAAATATAATTGACATGAGTAGTTCCTTTTAATGTACACAATCTTGTACCTTTTTTTCAGTTTCACAAAAAATGATCCTGTAATGCAGCCCAGCCTCGCTGTCAGGAGAGAGAGGTGAAAAACACAGCAGTATTTAAAGACTCTGCTAATTACCTCAATCTCCTGCAGGTGGGTACCCTTTCCGTTGCCAGTGCTGGCTCTCTCCACCTGCAGATGCCTCCAAAACCACGTCCCACTGCCACATACTCCCACCGCCTGACTTAGCTTGGCTCTCTCCTGATGACCTCACTCACCCCACCTGCTCTGCCTACTCACCTGCGGTCCATCTACTCATCGCCAGATTGGTGTTAGTACTAGCACTGTTAGTACTAGTACTAACTAACTACTAGTTAGTTAGCACGCCCCTCTGCTAGGTGTGGACTGTCATCCACATACCACACAGTGCCTAGATCAGGGCATCAGTGAGCTCCTGGACAGTCTGTGGCGGTACTTGGCGACGTTGGATGCACAGATACATAACGTCCCATAGGCGCCCAATTGGATTTAGGTCAGGCGAATGAGAGGGCCAGTCAATGGCATCAATGCCTTTGTCATCCAGGAACTGCCTACACACTCTGGCCACATGAGGCCGGGCATTGTCCTGCACCAGGAGGAACCCAGGGCCCACTGCACCAGCATAAGGTGTGACAATCACTTTGAGGATTTCATCCCGGTACCTAACAGCAGTCAGGGTACCGTTGGCTATGACATGGAGGTCTGTGCGACGCTCCAAGGATATGCCTCCCCACACCATCACTGATCCACCGCCAAACCGGTCATGCTGGATGATGTTACAGGCAGCATAACGTGCACCATGGCGTCTCCAGACTCTTTCACACCTGTCACATGTGCTCAGTGTGAACCTGCTCTCATCTGTGACGAGAACGGGGCACCAATGGCGGACCTGCCAATTCTGGTGTTCTCTGGCGAATGCCAGTCCAGCTGCACGGTGCTGGGCTGTGAGCACAGGTCCCACTAGGACGTCCAGCCCTCATGCCACCCTTATGGAGTCTGTTTCTGACAGTTTGGTCAGAAACATGCACTCCAGTAGCCTGCTGGAGGTCATTTTGTAGGGCTCTGGCAGTGCTCCTCCTGTTCCTCCTCGCACAAAGGAGCAGATACCGGTCCTAATGCTGGGTTGATGCCCTTCTATGGCCCTGTCCAGCTCTCCTCGTGTAATGGCCGGTCTCCTGGTATCTCGTCCATGCTCTTGAGACTGTGCTGGAAGACACAGCAAACCTTCTTGCGACCGCATGTATGGATGTGCCATCCTGGAGGAGCTGGACTACCTGTGCAACCTGATTGGGCTGCAGGTACCGCCTCATGCTACCAGTAGTGACAAGGACACTAGCAGAACACAAAACTAGAAAAAAATCAGTCAGAAAGGATAAGGAGAGAGCAATTGTCTGTGACCACCTGCAAAACCATTCCTTTTTTGGGGGTTGTCTTGCTTTTGCCTCTCCATTGCACCTGTTGTCAATTTAATTTGCACCAAAGCAGGTGAAATTGATTCATAATCATTTGTGCTTCCTAAATGGACAGATTGATATCCCTGAAATTTAACTGACTTGGTGTTATTACTGTGACGATTAAGTGTTCCCTTAATTTTTTTGAGCAGTGTATATCGGATGTAACAGTATTGGTAGAATTTCAAGTTCTAAAGGTATATATTTAGGACTGAACATCACTTGGCCGCAGAGGGCTTGAAGCGCGTAGAGTCAGAGAAAAAGTACTCCACTATAGGAGGGGTACACATGGCGCTGTGAGCCGAAAATTGCCCACAGGTAGATGGAGTCTGTGGAAGACTATAGTGGCGCAGTGCCCTGTTGCATACAGAACAGTACAGATGAATCTGATTGTTTGGTGTGTTGATGTGGTATATTGTGATTACTTGTGTTGGTGTAACGGATCCGAGAGAAAAGCGCTGTTGATGTGTTATATTGTGATTACTTGTGTTGATGTGTTATCAGTTGTAGAGGACGACTAAATAAAAGGATCTTAAATCCATTCGGTCGAGTGTTCCGACAAAGATAAAGATAAAGTTTAAGGTTAGAATCGTGCTCGCAATTGGTATTGTGAATCCGGGAAATCGTGTGACACAGAGTGTGTCGACACGTTCTGAGGCCGCTGAGCCCATAGTCTGTGCATCCATATAAATTGTGTTTTGTTGGAGACAAGGGAGAACTGAAGGGAAGACGGGGGAGCTGTGGAGAAAGGAACAGGAAGTGTTTGTGGCGAGAGCTAGAGACAGAGTGAGGAGAATCCAGGAAGCGCTGCGGAGCAGTGTGATTGTGACATCAATGTCTGTGTCTGTGAGTTGCACTAACCCCACCCACCTGTGCCTCTAGGAGACACCGACTTAGTAATACTTACGTGAGTGAGTCAAAATCAAAGTCAAAGTGTTTTATTAGTCAAATGTACAGTAAACACAAGGTCATTCTGAACAATGAAATTCTTGGGGCAAGGCAAGCAACAACTACATAGTAGGGACAAAAAGATAAAATAAAGAATTTTAAGTAAAAAGTACAAGTAGAAATAAAAAAGTAAAAAAGTAAAAAAAGAAGAAAGAGTAGAGTCCCAAATAAGGGCAAGAGATCACAAGTCAGGGCAAGGGTAACATATACTGTATGTACATAATAATAAGACTAAAATAACCCAAAACTAAAATTGGAACATTAGCTAAAAAGAACATTTGGGATGGGAATGTAGTCAAGAGGAAATGTGATGGGAATGTCGACAATAAAAAAGAGATAAGGCAATTGCACATTATAATATAAATATAAATATAAAGTGAAGGAGTGCCGGTGTATATGTACATTAGTTGTGGTGAGACATTTAATTTACAAAGGAGACTAAAGATGTTGCAGGTTGAGAAGCCTGATGGCCTAAAGTAAAAACTGTTTGTGACTCTGGTAGTCCATGCCCAGATGCTCCAGTAACGTTTGCCAGATGGCAGCAGCATGAACAGTCCATAGCCTGGGTGGCTGTAGTCCTTTATGATTTTCCATGCTTTCCGGAGGCATCGTGTGTGGAAGATGCCTTGTATGGAGGGGAGGTGGCAGCCAATGATGTACTCCGCTGTCCTCACCACCCTCTGTAGTGCCTTGCGATTGGCAGCGGAGCAGCAGGTGGTAATGCAGCCAGTGAGAATGCTCTCAATGGTGCATCTGTAGAAGTTGGCGAGAGTCCTGACAGACATGCCAAACATCTTGAGTCTCAGGAAGTATAGCCGCTTTTGGGAAGTTTTTATTGCTGCGTCCGATTGCCTGGACCAGGAGAGGTCATCATTGATGAACACACCGAGGAACTTGAAGCAGGAGACTCTCTCCACTTCAGCTCTGTCGATGTGGATGGGGGCATGACCCCCCCGCTGTCGCTTCCTGAAGTCCACGATCATCTCCTTAGTCTTGCAGACGTTGAGAGAGAGGTTGTTGTCCTGCCAGGATGGTGACCTCCCCTCTGTAGGCGGACTCATCGTTGTTAGAGATGAGACACAGGATGGTGGTGTCCGCAAACTTGAGGTTGGTGTTGGTGCTGTGCGTGGCCACACAGTCATGTGTGAACAGGGCATACAGGAGTACGCAGCCCTGGGGGGCTCCGGTGCTCAGTTGTTAGTGCAGAGGAAGAGAGGTTTCCCATTCTCACCACCTGGGGTCTGCCCGTCAGGAAGTCCAAGATCCAGTTACAGAGGGAGGTGTTAAGACCCAGGATCCTGAGCTTGGAAACAAGCTTAGCAGGCACAATTGTGTTGAATGCTGAGCTGTAGTCTATAAACAGCATCCTCACGTATGTGTTCCCCTTATCCAGGTGGGAGAGGGCGGTGTGCACTGCCAGGGCAATAGCGTCGTCCGTAGATCTATTGGGGCAATATGTGAATTGAAGGGGATCCAAGGTGTCAGGAAGGGAGGAGCAGATGTGGGTTCTGACTAGCCGCTCAAAGCACTTCATGATAGTAGAAGTCAGTGCTACAGGGCGATAGTCATTCAGGCAGGTGACGGGATGTTTCTTTGGTACGGGAACAATGGTTGTCTGTTTGAAGCAGGTGGGGACTATAGACTGGTTCAGGGAGAGGTTGAATATGGAGGTGAATACTTCCGCCAGCTGGTTGGCACATGCTCTGAGGACACGGCCTGGAATGGCTTCAGGCCCTGACATTGACTCTCGGGACGACGTCATCAATGCACTTGGAGATGTAGGCTAAGTCTGTGTATACATCGATGTCCCCATCAGCTGCAACCCAGAACATCTGCCAGTCCGTGGTTTCAAAACAGTCCTGGAGAGTGGCAGTGGATTCCTCCACTCCAGCGTTGAACTGTCCGACAAACCTTACTACTACCCGACTTTTATAGTTAAGAGCTCCAGGTCTGGTGAGCAGTGTTTTGTAAGTACTGTTATATTCGAACCTCAGTGAGAGTTAACCATAATGCAGACCCCACCGCCTCTACGTTTACCTGACTCCGTAGTTCTGTCCTGCCGGCAGATGGAGAATCCAGTCGGAGTAACCGTAGGGTCCAGCCACGTTTCTGTAAATGCCAGCACACAGCAGTTTGCAATGTCCCGCTGGAAGTTAATCTGTCAGCGTTGTTCGTCCATTTTATTGTCCAGGGATTGAACATTTGCCAGCAAAATTCTCGGTAGCGGTGGATTGCAGTATCTCATCCGAGATCTGCATAGAATTCCGGCACGTTTGCCTCTTCTTTTCCTCCTCCGTCGGCGTATTGGTAAACAAAGAGGCAGCAGGACAAAGGGATCGCAGCACGTACGTTGTGAAAAAGTCTGTATCTTGTGAAGAACAAACTTCCAAGAGTGCTTGTCATTCATACTGTAAGAACAATAGTGCAGTGCGTGCAAAAATAAAAACAATACAAATTGTAATAAATACAAAACTAAGAGTTGAATGCAGAGCCATTGCCGGTGTGACCTTACTACGCAGAAGACACAAGAGTGACCGGACAGACTGACCATTGACAGATGACTCAGAAAAAAAAAAATAATAAAAATAAATACATAGATATATAAAATAAAATAAACATACCGATTTAAAGATCAGCCTGGCTCAATAATGTTGTATTTTCTTTTTGTCTGTTTTCAGTTGTATGTACAAGTGATATTGTCACTAGTGCTGTGTCACCAATTTACCTTTTTTCTGGTGAGTTTTTTTTCTTTTTTGTATGTTGAATTTTGATTTATTTTCTTATTTTTTGTATGTTGAATTTTGATTTATTTCATTAATTTTGTATTTTATATTAATTCGATGTGTTTAGGTAAAAAAAAAAAAATTTTATTATTCACTTGGAGAGTTGAGTTTTATATTTTGGGGATTTTGTTTTATCTGTAGACTGCCAATTTTGAGTGATAATATAACAAATTATGCTGTACTATTTTGAACAGATCATCTTCCTAGAAATTGTAAGATGAGAACCTTTCACAGGAAATTTTGAGATCCAGAGCTGACACAAACAACCAGCAAACAGAGTCATCAGCCGAAGTTAAATAGCCACACCTACACCTCGTTTCGGTCATACTGTTGAAACATGGAAACAACCCAGGGCCCTAGGCCCTGGCACCCATGGTTTTCCTAATGAGTTTAAAGCCCAAAATCAGATTGCGGGAGGATTCACTTCCATAATATGCCCCTGGTGTACCATTAATAAAAGTGTTGACTGGATAACTACTGCTTTTATTTGTTCGAGGCATTGGGTGAGCAGTTGGACGCCACCTTGTGGATGGTGTGGCAAAACCGACAGGCTATAGACATGCTCCTTGCAGAGGAACAAGGGGTATGCGCCATGTTTGGAGACCAGTGCTGTACCTACAGTCCCAATAACACTGTTTGGCCTTGGCCAAACTGAAGAACCTCCGATTGGAACTGAAGGTGAATGCGGGTCACAGCCAATGGGGAATGGACTGGCTGGAGAGGATTTTTGGGAAATGGGGGGCACTGTTGGCCAAAGTAGGAATTATTCTCCTGGTGGTTCTTGTGATTCTATTGATTATAGGGTGTTGTGTGTTTCCTGTGATACGTGCACTGAAATTGAGAATGATTGGTGCTCAGCAAATGGCTATGATGTCTGCAATGTCTGATACAGCGCTCCTGGTGGATGAAACTAATGCTTTCCTAGTGTCACTTCCCCAGGACGCCCCAGACGACCTAGACGATGAGGCCATTGGACTGGCTATCGACCAATGGCTGTAGACGGCAATGACAGCGCCTGAGGCAAAGTCGGGCATAAGTATGGTACCTCCAGGTAAGATACGGACCCGGTGAAGATGCTCGGTTTCTGTCATCCCTACCCTTGGTCCATCACTACCATCGGCCCTGCCTTGTGATGAGGACATCTTTTTCCCTGGACCAGCCAAGAAGAGTTTTTGTAGAAAATTGTGGCTGCCATTACTCCTTATTATTTCAGCACATCTCCTCTTTGTCTTATCAATGTGGCCTTGAGAGATATAGGTTACAGGCCACAATTATTTTTTTGATTTTTGACACAAAGGCCCTGGGTCCCTGGGCCGCCATTTCTCCTCACTGTTTGAGCACATATGCCTTTCCTCATCTCTGTAGCTATAAAAACTCCCCTCTCTCTGAGCTGGGGGTCCACTTCATGAACTGGAACTACTGTGTTGTCACTGTATTCAACTTTTGTTCATTAAACCATTGTGAATATATCTGATTGAAGTCACAGTATTACGTTGTCTCATCTGTTTTGGACATCATCTGGTGGTAAAAGGAAAAACTACCATCAGCATACTCACCGATTTTTCAGATTTTCGCTCCAGATGTCCTCAAAAACGAACACTATCCACATCCTACTTTGACGAAAAGACGCTGCCACGGGGAGGTGTGTGTGTGTATGTGTGTGTGTGGGGCGGGTGGGAGTGAATTTCATTCATCAATACAATTCAACTGTATATAAATGTCAGCGTTTATTCATGATATACTGTACGTATAGCCTCGTTTTTGTATTGTAATGTTGTTTTGTAATGTAGCAAACAGCGAGACATTGGACCTTGTGGCAACTAAATTGTTGTTCCTCCACATTCCTCAACCCAACTTAACTTTTAATCCCAAACCTTTTTAGGGATTACTTGATTGCCCTGGACGTCCAGCTGGGAGACTCTTTCCCTCTCTGCAACGGCTGAAATGCCAAAATGACACTTCTTGGTGGTAAAACACAAACAGAGAGATGTTCTAATATGATAACAGGAGAGAACCTAGGATGTAGGACCACTTAGGTCCCAGAGGTCAAACCCAGATGGGACAGAGACTCGCAGCTGTGAACTGTGTTGTTCTGTTTTGTCGGTTCTGTTTTTCTGTTCTATTGGAAGTACACTTGGAAAACTGGAACCAAACCATAAAACTCTGAGACAACATAAAGTGGATCAGCACAATATTAAACAAGAGACTTACATTTTCTATATTCTCTACACAGTTGAACGAACACAGAGGAGACAAACGCCCTTATTTCCCCCTTTCTGTCTCTCTCTCCCACTCTCATTCTTGTCATCAGCAAAGAGACTGTCCAGGCACTAGTCAAAAAACTGGCATTCCTGAGGAAAACAATCTCATTGTCTTGCCATTTAACCAAATTCCAAATCAACATTAAATAATGTTTGAAACAGTCAGTAACCGACACAATCTTAATGTACAGACGTTTTCATGAAAAAAGGTATAAGTCCCATCATCTTCCAATTAAAATAACAATAATTAGGAGTCATTAATCTATATTGTATAAAGTTGGGTGGAGCATGAGTGCCACCTACCGGACTGTGGAAGCAATGCATATCATTGCCAAAGCCCATTGTAACCACTTGTTACATTTATTTTCTGTAGTCTTTTCTTTGTTGATGTAACCAAATGCTTTTTAATATCTCTTCTTTTATTAATGAAATGCTAGTATTAAAGTTAGAGTAGTTTAATTGGTTAGAAATAGATTTTCTCATATTATTCACACCTGGTAGAGTAGTAGTAGTAGTAATTGGATTCATGCATTATTAATAGTATTAGGAATTAGGCTTTATAAGTTAGTAATTAGATCCGTCGTA
Organism: Cyttopsis rosea; assembly: GCA_900302355.1. NCBI lineage: Eukaryota > Metazoa > Chordata > Actinopteri > Zeiformes > Parazenidae > Cyttopsis > Cyttopsis rosea. Next base: position 316 of record OMKR01105055.1, on the reverse strand, counting down.
GGAAATTAACAAGATACAGATTTCCTTTGTTTCAGTGTTATTAGAATAGTTTTGAAAATGCTTTGATACTATAAGATCAAATGTTTTATTTTTGTTGCTTTTATTTTTTATATTCATACCAATATACATTTTTACAATATGTAATATAAATACATATACAATTTTGAAAGCATCAGATGTGGTGAGATTGGAGGAATATGATGAAGGAATATTTACTTAAATGTCTATTAAAAGGACTCTGATTGGAGGCTGCATCTAAGCTCATGCCCAATGCGATCTCATTAAATTCCCCAAGCACCCTTGTTCTAGGCATAGC
>OMKR01105054.1:0-13071 GCA_900302355.1 Cyttopsis rosea | reverse complement strand
ATATATTATACATTTACGGTGCGGTGTACAGTACGGTGCCTATAATAAACATTGCCCCATATATTTGAAACGCTTTGTTTATAACATTAAAAAAAAGGTGACAAGTTTAAAAAAGAAACTTCCAGGAAGGAAGAGCTGTGTTGTTTCGTAGGAGCTTCCTCATTCCATGGACCAGTCGGTGAATGGGAGCTTGGGAACTTGCGCAATTTGGCCTTTTTTCCAACCCTGCGTGGCCGTGTCGCACACGCCACTGGGTGGAGTCTGACCAGGTGCATATAAATCCACGGACGGCGTGAAGATGCAGCGTGTGCTGCCGCGGCGGACTTCCAGAGCAGCGACAACATGGGAAACAAGATCATCAACTATGGATTCACCTCCTTTATATTGGTAAGGGGTCGTTTGTTTGATTTGTGTTGTTTCTTCTTTATTTACTTTCACGCGCGAGTTATTTTGAAACCCACGCGAGCTCTTATTTTGAAATGTGACGCGGGCTGTTATTTGGCCGGCGTGCAGGTGGTCTGGATGGCCATCAACATCTTCCTCTTCGTGTGGTTCTACTTCTTCTACGACCTCGGGGACCAGTTCTTCTACACGCGGCATCTGCTGGGGGTGAGCGACCCACCCCCACGCGGGGTTGGCTTTTTAATGTCTTAAATATTTGTATTGTATAATATTTGTAAATACTTGTTATTCAAAAGATGTGTTTGCCACATACACACTGCACTGCTGTGTGTGTGTGTGTGTGTGTGTGTGTGTGTGTGTGTGTGTGTGTAAGATAGAAAATAAAAATCTATACAGCATTAAAAATGTGGTGTGTGTATGTATGTATGTGTGTATATAAATGTTTTTAATATACACACGTGTGTGTATATGAATAAGATAGAAAATGAAAATCTATACAGCATTAAAAATGTGGTGTATGTATGTATGTATGTGTGTATATAAATGTTTTTAATATACACACGTGTGTGTATATGAATAAGATAGAAAATGAAAATCTATACAGCATTAAAAAAAATTATATATAAACAAACTATGTGTACATGTTTGTACAAAACATTAGTAGTCTTTAGTTATTAACTAATAAATATTTATGTATATAATACAAAACATGTCAGTCCAACATAAAGCACATTGATCATTCATAAAATGGGAATTGTTGATGCCAAGAATAAAACTTTTGATATCAACAATTAAAATTCTTGATACTGTATCACAGTTCCGCATTGAAAGCCATGGGAAGTGGTTTAAAATGTTTGATATCAAGAATTGGTAATGTTGATAACAATGTGATTTCTTGATATCATGTCTGTTTTTGATATCAACAATGTCTTTTTTTATTATTATATCGGAGTAGATTTACAACTAGTTAGTGAAGTGAGAGTAAGTGAATAAATGCTCAATCGGCTCGCCATACCCACACGAACACCGATCTCCAAACTCCTCTTGTTGTGCTCTCCAGTCGGCCTTGGCCTGGGCCCGGGCTCCTGCAGCCGTCCTCAACTTCAACTGCATGCTGATCCTGCTGCCCGTGTGCAGGAACCTGCTGTCTCTGATCCGGGGCTCAATCATGGTAAGGGATGCAATTTAGGAGATCATTGCACATCCCTACATTGATTTTCATCTTGAATAACATTTTTTTTTTTTTTTTTACCTCTCAGCGCTGTGGACGGACAGTGAGGAAACAGATTGACAAGAATTTAAGTTTCCACAAGCTGGTTGCCTACATGATTGGTTTGATGACAGGTAGGACTTCCTGCATAGACTCTTAAGTATCGGTAACATCCTAATACGCACAAGACACGTTTATATAATGACATCTATTTCACCCAGTGTGGCCAACATTAGGATTAGTTATACTCGATATGTGGACAACCATTACAGGGTTTCTGCAGGTTTCAACAAGTTAAATTTAAGACTTTTAAAGACCATTATCAATGCAATTTAAGACTCATTTCACATCTATACTGGCAAAAAAAAGTATGAAGGGAAATCAGAGTCCCAGAATTACTTGCAAAGTAAATTAATTTATTCACATTCAACTGAACATGACGACACAGAACTGTGTTTGTTGTTCTCGAGCCAGATCTCGTTGAACTCATATTAGATTAAAGTAACGTTAACAGAAACAATTTGAACTTATTACTTCTAGAAGTAGCAATTTTTTTGAGTTTTGTTACAGCGTGATAAATACAAATCTTTCCCAAATACACATTTAAAAGCAAGTTAATGCAACTTTATAAAATCCAATACATTTTTGACCTGTCAAAATTGTATTTAAGGCCTCATATTCTGATTTATTTTAGGCTTTTTAAGGACCCGCAGAAACCCTGCATTACTGTCATGCCATGGCAAAACAAAACAAAAGATGCCGTTTGTTGCTGCCAAGAAATGCAATGCAATTAAGTCTCCCTGTTTTGGTAGCTGTGCACATGATCGCCCACTTGATCAACGTGGAGTGGTACAACAACAGCAGGCGCGGCGTGTATGACAGACTCAGCACAGCGCTGTCCAACCTGGCCGACACCGAGAACACCACCTACCTAAACCCCATCCGCACCACGGACGTTGTAAGTTATCCCCGAATTACGATGTCGATGCCGTAGGGTTCTGGACAAGTCCAAGTTAAGACTAATGCAGCGTGCCTCCGAATATCTCAGGACGCGCAGCAGACTCCGACGTATTTTGTCTTCACCTCCATCGCCGGCATCACCGGCGTCATCATCACGCTGGCCCTCATCCTCATCATCACTTCCTCCATGGAGGTGATCAGGCGAAGCTACTTTGAAGTCTTCTGGTACACGCACCACCTCTTCATCATCTTCTTCGCGGGCCTGGTCATTCACGGAGCAGGGTACGAGCGGGGGGGAGAAAAGCGTTAAATGTCGGTCCAGAACAAGTGCGACGCGATCAATTGTGTTGAGCGAGTCGGATCTCTGTTTTCCTTTTTCGCAGGCGAATTGTGAGGAGTCAAAACACCACGGATCCACCGCACAACTTCACTTTCTGCAAGGACCGATTTGCCGAATGGGGCCAGATTCCCGAGTGCCCAATTCCTCAGTTTGCCGGGGGTTTCCCACAGGTACCTATTTGCTCTTAATTATTAAGTACTATAGTGAACAGTCGCCATTTTAAATTGCCATTCTTTGAGTTACTTACTTGACTGTGGGTATTGAACTCATGACCACCAGTCTCAATGTGCTTCCCCTTCTAGACGTGGCTGTGGGTGATCGGTCCCATGTTTCTGTATTTGTGCGAGCGTCTTCTGCGCTTCATTCGCTACATGCAGACGGTCAGATACAGGAAGGTAAAAATGGGTTGCGTTTCCTATTGTTCATTATGTGTTTGTTTTATTAACAGGCTTTCTATCTCCTCCCAACACCGCCCATCAGGATGTAAAAGTATTTTTAATTCTCTCCTTTCACCCTGTGCTTCTCTTACTTCATCACTTCCCCCTCAAGATCGTCATTCGACCGTCCAAGGTGCTTGAACTACAGTTGGTGAAGAACGGTTTCAAGATGGAGGTGGGCCAATACGTCTTCCTCAACTGCCCAGATATCTCGAAGCTTGAGTGGCATCCCTTCACCATGACGTCCGCCCCAGAGGAGGATTTCTTCAGTGTCCATATTCGTTCGGTCGGTGACTGGACCGAGAAACTCATCAGGATGGTGGAAGAGCTGCCAGAGGGGGCACAGGGACCCAAGTGAGTGTCTCGCCCGATTCGGCTTCTTCTCAGCGTTTGTGTGGCGCTAATCCACAAAGTTCCAGTTCATATTCAGTCAGCAGTAGGTCTGTACTCTGTATAGATCATGCTCCACCAGAATAACATGAATACCCCTTCTCTCTCAGGATGGGTGTGGATGGTCCTTTCGGCACAGCCAGTGAAGATGTGTTTGACTATGAGGTCAGCATGTTGGTCGGCGCTGGTATCGGAGTCACTCCTTTTGCGTCCATCCTCAAGTCCATCTGGTACAAATTCAAGGACTCAAACCCCAAACTGCGCACCAGAAAGGTAAAGACCGAAATGGCTTGTGCTCACCAGGTCTAACTGGTCGGTTCATCCATCAAACATGCAGAGCCCTTTTTGACAGGAAGTATTGAAAATGTCAAAGTGTTTTATTAGTCAAATGTACAGTACAACACAAGGTCATTCTGAACAATGAAATTCTTGGGGCAAGGCAAGCAACAACTACATAGTAGGCACAAACAGATAAAATAGAGAATTTAAGTAAAACAGTACAAGTAGAGGTCACATAAGGGCATGAGATCGCAAGTAAGGGCAATGGTAACATGTGTACATAACAAACAAATGTGTTCTACATGTCAATACAATGTGGTTTCAGAATGGGCATGGTTTTGTGCATATGTACAACAGTGATATAGCCGTGCCTTTTTTACTTTCTGGTTGCAGATCTACTTCTACTGGCTGTGTCGGGAAACGCATGCTTTTGAGTGGTTCGCGGATCTCCTACAGGTGCTAGAAAAAGAGATGGAGGAGAGGGGCATGAGGGATTTCCTCACCTACAAACTCTTTCTGACTGGATGGGATCAAAGCCATGTGTGTGAATCCATCTCTACTTTATCACCCATCGCAACAGATGCATGTTTGCCAGAGAAAGAAGTTAGTCCATGTTTAACCTCCTGCATGTTCCTCCTCAGACTACTCATGTGATGGTTCATTTTGATGAAGACACAGACGTAGTGACTGGACTCAAGCAGAAAACGAATTACGGCAGGCCAAACTGGGATAAGGAGTTTGAACAAGTTCGCAAAGACAATCCAACGTGAGAAATATCCTTACACTAATCTTAATATATTCTTGACACATTTATAATGTTTGCTTCCAGTTAGACATTTCAACATTTTGGTTAGGACATGGTTTATTTTACTGCAAATCCCCTTTTAGGTCTGTTGTAGGGACCTTCCTGTGTGGTCCCACAGCCTTGGCAAAGGTTTTGCAGAAGAAATGTTCCAAATACTCTGATGTGGATCCACGGAGGACCAGATTCTACTTCAACAAGGAGAACTTCTAAACGGGCATTTATAATAAGCTGGACAGTTGCACACCTACCCTCCTTACAAAACCACATAGAGCTCATTGTTCCGTTTGCACTCAGGGATGGGCCTTTCTGCCTGTGATTCACAGCTAATGAAACAGGTTAGCTTTCAATTGTACCAGTACAACCAAGTTTGTTTTGGTGATTGATTGTTGACCTTTAGTATCCAGTGGCCCTTAAATGTGCATTGGAAACTCACCTTTGTTGTTTAAGATATCAATACTTTAACTTGGTTAAAGTATGGTTTTTGTCCTAATTGTAGTCCTAAATACTTACTTTTGTTTTACCAGAAAGGTTCCTTTTCCATCAATGTGTATGACAAATTAAATGAGCCCCATATTCCATATTGATTTCCTAGTTAAGCGGATCATTAGCTGAACAATATTTGTTAAGTATATTGTGCTTAAGTGCACTGTAAATACTGTATATAAGAGTTCTGTGCTACTGAATTGTTTTGCTTTTGAAAACCTTCTAAAATAAAAATTCACCTGTGACTTCCTTGTGCAACCCATCTGAAAGTAGATTTTCAGGCAGGAAATATGGGTTCTAGCAAACAGTGGTTTATTGTATCTGGACCCAATCAGTTATTTCCTTGTCTGATAAGGAAACCTGGCCACTGTCGAGCTATTTGTCATGTAGTCAGTTTCGGAATGGTCTTCTAAAGCACCATGATGAATAAATCTTTTTTTCAGTCATACAGCTTTTATTTCCATCCACAACACCCCTCCACTCTACAAACCCTGGCAAAAATTATGGAATCAGCATACTTAGGATGTTCATCCAGCTTTTTTTTACTTCATAGCAAATAAACAAATCACAGATCTGACACAAAACTAATTTAATAGCCGAATATTCTGGCTCAAACAAATTAGATTAAAATATGACTTTTCAGATCAAGTAGAGGAAAAAATAATGGAATCACTTTGCAATTTGTATTTCTAAAACAAATACCAGCTGAATTTCTGAATATGCAAATTAGCCTGCAGTTAAAAGGGAGTGTTTGCAGGCCTTAATGAGCTGTTGGACTTGGCTAATTGAAGGGAAACATGGCTCCAAGAAGTTTTCAGTTTTTATTGACAATCAAATTATACACACAGGCAATGGTTTCCAGAGTCACAAAATGGGTGGGCTTTAGAGGAGATAGATAATTCAACACTGAACTCTGATAACACTTGAATTTAGACTCGCAACTGCCACTTCAGAATTCCAAGACAGAAGAAACAGATGATACAATACAAAAACAATCTACAAAATATTACCAACTGGTATGAGAAGATATCTTCAGCCTCAGCCGTTTAAAAATCTGACAAGATCAGGGTACTCTTCAGCCCTGTAATGAAAAACAGGCAGTGGAACTAAGGTGGGAAAGTAGGCATTTTGTGAGTAATAAGCATTAAAGGGATTTTCTAAATGTTGGTTGTCATCATTTATAACTTCACAGAACCTTACTGAGCGCTTTACTATTGAGAAACTTGCTGCAACTCCTCACTCACTTAAATGCAGTCCAATGTCCCAACACTTCAGCTTTTACACGTTAGACTATAGTTTGGAATAAGACTAATATCACATTTTATAAACTTTCTGCAATACAGCCAAAGTCAAAAGAGCTGATTTGCAAAAGTCAATAATGAAACTAACATTTATAGCTGCTGGGAAGCTGCTGCAGAGTAGTAAGTTTCTCAATAGTAAAGTGAGGTTGTGGGACGAAATGTGTATGCCAGACCTGTGTTGAGAAATGGCAAACATTTGCTTTAACATGACAGACTGGTTCTATGATGCAATGTGCCATAATACAAGAATGTAAAAACGGCAACAAAAACTGCTCACACCTGATGATTAAAAAGGTATCATCCCAAGGTAACACCTACCTTGACGTTTAGAGCGTTAATTAAGGCGCTCCTGCCGTCTTCTGAATCTGCTCCTTAAGGATGAGGATGCTTTGCCTCTGTTCTGGGGGCAACATGGCAATCTGTTCTGGGGTGAGCTGAAGTACTTGCATGATCAGGGCAGCCTGAAAACAAAGGAGATAGAAGTTTGCCAAAGTGTATTCTGCTTTGAAAGTATAATTTCGTAAAAGGCAATTGCTCTTCTAAACTTTAGTCTGTGTGGATCTGAGAAATACACTGCTGATGAAACACTGCCTAATCTAGGTCCATCTAAAATCCTGAGCAAAAAAAACCCCACAAACCTTTCTGGACAAGACACTGTCATTTTGGACAGTAAAACTAATTTGTATAGTTTGGCTTTCTGTAAGCCGTCTTCCAAGTTCGCGTAATTGCAACAGAAAGTCACTATCACATAATCTAATAGCTGATAAATTGTGACAATTATTTTAAACGATAGCCATTTTTTCTAAAAAAAATACAAAAAACAAAATCGCCACAAAAGCATCTTATAAGACAGTTTTCATAGTACACAGCCCTACCTTCTCCTGGTCTTGGGAGGAGACCTGGCTCTGCCCTGGACTGAAGCCACCTCCTGATGGTGGAACACCAGGACCCTGGAGGATAGCAAGACAAACACTTAAGCCATTTATGGACACATTAACCTCATAGAGTCTCTTAATTTATGTCCAAACACATCAGATAAAGAAATATCTTTTGGAAATCTTTAGTGGGAAATATTCTGTAAATTATACCCTAGGAACCAATACAGTATGCATAAACATATGTTGTAAGTTGATAAACAAAACACAAAAATTGTAAATCAACAAAAATAGAGCCTTGAGATCAGTATCACAAAACGCGAAGAGCTTCAATAACATTACATTGCATTACAATAACAAATTCAGCACCATCCGTACCGGTCTTGCAGGTGGAGGAGCATTAGGCCCCATGCTGTGTGGAACTGGACCCTGCATTCCTCCTGCCATTGGAACCCTCTGGCCAGATGCCGGTCCACGAGCCTCCATGGCCCTGGGGTCACGGCCTACAGGAAGAAGGGAAAAAAATGTGCTTTCGTAATCCTCAGGAACTAGTCCTAAGGAATGTGCCCCATCAAGAAAAACATAGTATGCTGGCTAATGCATGGCTGCATTGTGGGAAATGTGAATGAGCAGAGGCTCTAGACTGAGGCCATTTTCATGCCAAAAAATTGGACTTATTATTTTTATTAATTATAATAAGGAATAATACAATTTATTTAATAAATAAAGATAAATGTATACTTTAAAGGCATAATTGGTAACATAGGACAACTAGCAACTGTTAAACAAAGCCATAGAAGGCACCCTAACATTACCAAACATGATCATTGCTCATCCTCTATGACGCTTCTTAGCCTTCCAGTCATTTGACAGCTGAATGTTCATTCATACTTGTAAAATTAAGTTTAATTAAATTAAACCAGTTTGGGGATATAAGTGGCATAGTTCATAGGGCAGGGACTGAGTGGAGATTGACAGGTCTGGGGTGAGGGACATTTCCCGTGAGTCATGACTACACTGTTTTGAGAGCTTGAGATCTCAGCAGCCATCGAGGCAACAGTGGGCTGACTGCAAACTCCCGCTGCTATATCAGGATACAAACTGCTAATTTGCGAATAAAATATTACTTATTGTAATATTAAACATAAATAGAATGAATGACTTGAAGGGTTACAAGTTAGGATACTATTTATTTAATGTAAAATGTCAAACTCATTTTAGATCATGGGCCACAGACAGCCCAATTTGATCTCAAGTGGGCCGGACCAGTAAAACCATTGCATAATAACCTATCTCCAGATGTTTCCCTTTCTTTTAGTGTAAAGAAGTACAGATGTACATTCTGAAAATGTTCCCAATTAATGAACCATCCATTTACAAAACAGATGATGAAGAGCCTGAGATGTCTTAAAATATAAAATTAAGTGCAAATTCAACAATATGTCTCAGTTTTTCAATCAGAATAATCACATTCAATCAGTCGACTGTCATCACATGTGCATTACAATTGACACATCACAGTGGATCTACAAAGGCACGACACGTTTGGATCATCTATTTTGGAACTGAACAACAACATAGTATTTTACATCTTTGTGATTCGATTCCACTCCTGTGTAGTGATGCTGGCATCACCGCACCGCACCAACTAACGTGGAAGAAGGTGAAGTGATCCCTGCCTTACTAACCATTTACATATCAAAGGTTTGGGCAGTGCCTGAGCAATAGGGTTCCTCCAATATTGTTTTACAGATTATTTTGTACCGAAGCTGCTGATTGACAACATTTTGCACAATGTTCAATATCTTTAAATATGAAACAATCAGTATTCATTGTTTTTTCAGAGAACTGTATTCTGGTCAGGGTGGAAAAGCCTCTGAAGCAGCATTTTACATGAGGCAGGTCCTCACTGTTTAACCTCCTGAAACCTCTGAGCTTTCATTTATTGTGCAAAACTGCAATAATAAATAGAAAAAATCTCTCAAGTAACTTCCATCTCTGAAAAACACTTTTTCATGAAATACAATCAAATCAAGCTGCACAAAGTGAAAATAAAAACGGACTTTAAGAACTTGTTATTTATTCCCCATTTTGTGCCAGGTAAACTATTTTTAGAAAAATTGTAAATAATGAATATAATTGTCGGCCTGCGAGACGGAACTACAGCCGGACGAACGAAAGCGAGGCGTCGACTACTGCGCACGTCGGAGTGTTACGCCGCAGTCGCACTGTGAGTGAATCGGTGATTCGTTCGCAGGGAACGACTCGGTCACTGAGTGCGCGGGCTCGCAAATGGCCGCGCTGCACTGAACCGAACCGACCGATGAACGGATCCTTTCGGGAATCGATTCGGTTCAGTTCGTTCACCCAAAAGAGCCGAATCGTTCGCCAACGACCCGACACTATCGCGGAGCCGGCCGATGGAGGCAGACGCTGTTTTCTCTGGAATATCACTTAAATGGCTGAAATAAAAACGGTGGATTGGTATAAAAAAGTTGTTTTTTTCTATTTATTTCTATTATTAATCTAATAACTGACACGAAATCATTTAGAAATATATTTGGTTGCAGATAAATTGGTGCATCCGTACCGGTCCACACGCTATAGTCAAATTCCATCCCGTGGGGCAACTTTAGAGAAACTTGGAAAAGAAACGAGATAAATAAATCGGGGGAGAGGTTGATACTCGATAGACACGTGGATATGTTTCCTAAATGTCTGATTCCTCGACGTGATTGTCCAACAACAGCAGCAACACGGCACAGGAAACGAGCCGCTTTCTTTGGAAAGGCTCCTCCACCACGTGAGGGAATCGCGCCGCTTCCCGAGTCCGACCGACCGACCGACCGACCGACGGACACGCCCCGAGGTGACGTAACCGGCTGTTATTACGACGAAAGCGGAGGAGCAGCCGCCGTAACGTAAGTACAGCTGCCGCGTTGTTGTTCGGTGGCTGGTGGCCGCGCTCTCCGCCGAAGGGACGGGTTCCTGCTGCCGGTGTGTGGACCGGCGGAGGACGCGACACGGTCCTTTCGTTTCCCCACCGACGCAGTTAAATCGAGCTGCTTCGGTTTGTCGTCCGACGTGGTAGTTGCCACATAGAAACACCGCCGGTCGCTCATATCCGTTTAAAACAAAACTCCCCGTAGAGCACGTGTGTGGGAACGTGGGCCCTGCGCCGTGGGGAAGGATGTGAAACGAAAAACACGTGACTAACGTTTTAGGGCACAAAGTTGTCCTCAAGCGTCGGCGTAAGGCCCGGATGGGCCACATTTGGAGTGACAGCTGGACTGACCAATCACATTTTGATGGGACTAGGGTCCCGCCCTCAGATCATATACAGCTAGTGATGTAAGATTCGTAAATGATTCGTTCGTACCGAACAAATCTCAAAAATGATCCAGGAGTTTGGAGTCACTCCGGCAAAAGAGTGGGTGAGCGAGTTATGACTCACAAACTGAACATAACTTCTGAAGAATGATGGCAAGGAAAACAGCGTCAAGGTATTTGGCACATGATGGAATGATGGAAACGGAGGAGGTGGTTGTTCTCAGACTCTACCGAGCAGAGGGATCAAGTCAGGAGGAAACGAGTCGGTTGGAACCTGCGTCCAGGCACCACGGCTAGATGTTTACTTTTCATAGGTCACGGACACTGTGACACGTCATCAGCGCATTCCAAGCGCGTCACGAACCGCGGATGACCGATCATCAACCTTCCGAATACGTCTTACACAAATACTGCAGATGAGACCAGACCCCAAACCAGAACCCATTCCTCCTTCCCACCTCTCCAGGGCCGCATGATTTTCACTTATTCATTGCTTTGTTCAAAAACCAACAGCGTACGCTCTGGGCCAAATCTTCAGCACATTACAAACGTGTCAAACAAAAACAAAAAACACAAACTTAGGAAGGAAAATGGCGTCAACATATTTGGCGTAACTCACTGAATGTGACGTCAGTGTTTTATTAGTCAGATGTACAGTACAACACAAGGCCATTCTGAACAATGAAATTCCCGGGGCAAGGCAAGCAACAACTACGTAGTAGCACAGACAGATAAAATAAAGAATTTTAAGTAAAAAAGTAAAGTAGAAATAAAAATAAAATAAAAAAATAAGAGTAGAGTCACAAATAAGGGCAAGTCAGGGCAAGGGTAACATATATGTACATAACAATAAGATTAAAAATAACCTAAAACCAAAATTGGAACATTATGGGATGGGATTATGGGATGGGAATGTAGTCAAGAGGAAATGTGATGGGAATGTTGACAGTAAAAAAGAGATAAGACTATTGCGCGTTATAATATAAATATAAAGTGAAGGAGTGCCGGTGGATATGTACATTTAGTTGTGGTGATGTGCATTATTTTACATAGGAGACTAGAGATGTTGCAGGTTAAGAAGCCTGGTGGCTTGTGGGTAAAAACTGTTAGTGAGTCTGGTAGTCCGTGCCCGGATGCTCCGGTAACGTTTACCAGACGGCAGCAGCGTGAACAGTCCGTAGCCTGAGTGGCTGGAGTCCTTTATGATTTTCCGTGCTTTCTGGAGGCATCGTGTGGTAGATGCCTTGCATGATGGGGAGGTGGCAGCCAACGATGTCTTCACCACCCTCTGTTGCATCTTGCGATCGGCAGCGGAGCAGCTGCTGTACCAGGCGGTAATGCGGCCGGTGAGAATGCTCTCGATGGTGCATCTGTAGAAGTTGGTGAGAGTCGTGACAGACATGCCAAACTTTTTGAGTCTCCTCAGGAGGTATAGGCGCTTTTGGGCGGTTTTTATTCCGCCAAGATATTCTATTTTAACAGCAATAAATGATTCCTGTGAGAATTCCACCATTATTTCTACTTTAATTTGCTCAAATTAACCCATCAAACAGCAGAGACCGTTGTCTCTGATAGAGCAGGACATATAGTTCAAAGTGCACTTTCATGAGCCTGTTGGAAACAAACACAGTGAGTGAGTTGCTTCTGCTTCCTGCTCCCAGTAGACGAGGAAGCCGGCAGCCGCCTGCCACCTCCCACCTCCACCTGGAATAAGCAGGTAAAAAACAAGACAAACACATGTTGAACATCAGTATGTCAGTAGGTATGACAGTATGTTGGTGTCTCTATGTCAAGGTCTGCAGTCTACCATGAATGTGTCTGAGGAGAGAGAGGAGGGGCGTCCCACCTCTGAAAGAAGTGTGTCTGGGGAACATGGCGGCCCGAGCAAAGCTAAGAGGTAAGATGAGGATCTCTGACCGTCTGGGACTGTTGTCCATCTCAGAGCTCAGCAGTGAAGTCACTACACCTTCATTGGTCTGAGGAAAAGCTCTGTGTGTGTTGTGTTGAAGGCCAGAGCAGCAGGAGAGTCCAGAGGGTCCTGCACCCAGCGGGGTCTCCATCAAGAGTGACCGGTCTATGGATCCACCTTTAGAGTTTAAAGATGGAGATCAGTCTACGGAGCAGAGGTGAGGATTTATCAAATAGATGATCAAATACAACAGCTAAACATCCTCAAATCCTAACTTCCAGATGGTGGTTATTGTTTATCTGGTAGATTCCATCAGGAGAGAGCAGACTGTCCTGAACCCAGCTGTGTCT
>OMKR01105053.1:0-12659 GCA_900302355.1 Cyttopsis rosea | reverse complement strand
AGGGACCTCCTTGATGTTGTGGGCGCTGTGGCCCATTGACTGTCTCCCCCTCCTATCCCTGTGTAATGTGTTTCCTCCCCTGTTGATTCCATCTCTTCTGCCTTTATTATGGGTTAATGCCTCCGTTCCGACAGCCTGCGAATAACACAGAGGGAGAAACTGGGGGAGAAAGGGACAGAAAGGAGAAAAGGGAAAAAAAGAGATACTGCTGAATTGTTTAGATACAGAATTATAACTCTGCATCCCACAGACGGCTGTGCAGACCCATGCAGATATCCAGCTACTGATATTGCACTCGGCTTACAGGTATTAGTTGAAGACATAATTGGGTTAGCTTGCCACAAAGGTAATATCTATCTAAAGTGAGGAATCTCTGTCTGTCTGTCTGTCTGTCTTTCTGTCCTCCTGTCCTTCCATATGTCCTTCGATTATCTCGACAACCGTTCATCTGATCTACTTCACACTTGGCGGATGTATTGCTGGGGACCCAAGGACGTGCAGTGTCGAATATGGTGCAATTTGGACACGCGACACGCGTAATCTCTCTACTGAAGCCGGGAATCTCTGTCTGTCTGTCTGTCTGTCTGTCTGTCTGTCTGTCTGTCTGTCTGTCTGTCTGTCTTTCTGTATGTCCGTCTTTCCGTATGTCCTTCAATTATCTCAACAACTGTTCGTCCGATCTATTTCGCGCTTGGCGGGCGTATTGCTGGGGACCCAAGGACGTGCAGTGTCGAATTTGGACACGCGTAATATTAATAAAATGTGATTCGTTTTTGTCAGCATTACTAATTCTAATGAATGTGGAATCCGGAACTATGTCACAAAGAAGAAGGAGAGAGGAGCAAAGGCAGGAAGGAGGAAATGAGGAAGGATGGAAGAAGGAAGGAAGGATCGGAGGGAGGAAGAAAAGTCCTCTGTCCTTATTAGCCCGTTCCAACAGGCATGTTTTGAACGGGCACTGCACTAGTATGTGTAATGTAGAATAGTATATTATCATGGTCTATCATGGCCTTAGCGGTAGCGTCCTAGCAGGTGTGAACTAAAGTGGTTTGGGCTTAAGTCCGCCGTGAATGTGTAAAAAGGGGAGTAGTTTGGGGATGGGGCGAGGCACTATTTGGATAAAATATTGATATTGTGATTGAATTGGCTTTTGCTGACCTTTCTAGCTGCATTACATTAACTGCATTAAGTTCATAGACTGCCTTCTAATCAAAACTTCTACCTGATAATGTGACAATATGTTGAGGATGACTATTGGTGCTTTCATGACATATTTACATACATAAGTAACAGTCATTAGTAATATAATTAGGATATTATGACCAAGCTGGTAGAGGCATCAATTAGGACAGTGAGAACAGTCCATTGTACTGTAATGCAGCCTTTAAGACCAGGAGAAGACCATATCATTACATTAACCAAATTCTCAGAGAATCCCATCTAGTCTCATATCACGGTTCACCCAATGATGGAGGGTGTGAGGGAGCGCAGCAAAGCATGCAGAAAAGCATGTAGGGCAAGAGGAATTGGCTACTTAAATCGGCCGCCAAATGATGTCGCATCATTTACAAGACCTCCTCAATGACACACGAAGGAGTCTACTCTACTCGATGATAACAGTGACTTTCCTCCACCGACTACATTCAATGTTGAAAGCAAGTCACCTGTCAATTAGGCCTGTGCCGATTGCAACGTGCAGTATATCGACGATTGACGATTATTTTTTTCTACGCCGATATTAAGATGATTTCAGTTTTCCGAGTTCCCATGAACACAGCATCACTTCCGACACGGATTACAGTTTTCCGAGTTCCCTGAACGCAGCATTACTTCCAGCTGTCTCTCGACCCGATACAAACTTGTAGCTCTTTCTAATCCGCCTGAACCAGAGAGCTGTGTCTGCATCTTCTAACATAATACCAGAGAACGAGTCCACTAGTTAATCGATTGCAGATGGCGTCGTTCTCTCAGACGGATAAAAAAATAAGTCAAGTCAAGTTTATTTGTATAGCCCTTAATCACAATACAGTCTCAAAGGGCCTCACAATCCCACATTTCACAGAGAAATCAACGATTCCTGGTCCCCAACCGGACCAGGAAAAACTCCCCAGAAAAACCTCTTGGAGTAAAAGGAAGAAACCTGGGGAAGGGTGCACAGAAGGAGGAATCCCCCTTCCAGGATAACCAAGCTGCAATGGATGCCAGTGGACAACATTAATAATATAAATCATACAAATTAACATACATACAATATACAAATCATAGGTTATTGTATTTATATATTATGCATTTTTATACTATGCAATGTTAAAGCTAGACAGTATAAGAGTATTTACTGGAGCAGCGTGCCACAGGTAGACACCTCCAGGGCTTCAGGTCAGGTAGACATCGCCAGGGCTCCTCCTCCACATCTGGAAAGCGCCTACGGAGGAGAGAGAGAGAGCGGCAGAACACAACGGGCCAACACATAGACGCCAAGTACCAGTGCTAAGGGGTGAAGGAGTGGTTAGAGGCAAGCCAACTGGACGGATGTGGTTAACCAAATGCAAGGCTGTAAAAATGAGTCTTGATTTAAACATTTCTACAGAAGTAGCAGCTCTGATTTCCACAGGTAGGGTGTTCCAGAGTACCGGGGCCCGGAGTGAGAATGCTCTGGAGCCTGCAGACTTCTTTATAACTCTTGGAATCACTAAAAGACCAGCATGTTGAGGCATGAGATGATAGAAGAAGAAGAATCATTTATTTGTCAACACACAACACACACAGAGGGTGGTGAGGACCCGACACACACACACACACACGCAGGGAGTGGTGACAATGAGATTTAGTCTCTCCCATCCTAGCCGTCCTTCCTCCAGGGGCAGCCAGAAGCAGTGGGCAGCCCTCACTTCATTGGCACCCGGGGACCAATTCCAGGTGGTGGATCCATGTCGTGGTCAGGGACAGGACAGGAAAGTGTTCTGCACGTTTTTAGTCGGGGTCCTTATGTTGGAGGAGATCCATGCGGACACGGGGAGAATGTGCAAACTCCACACAGAAAGGCCCCTAATCGGGAGATAACCCTAGCGGTGCCAACAGCGCCTCAGGCGGGAATCGAACCCAGGACCTTTTTGCTGTGGGGCAGCAGTGCAAGCACTGTGCCACCATGCCGCAAAATACATAAGGTACCACTAAGTCAGTAAGATAGAAAGGTGCTAGGCCGTGTAATATTTTATAGGTAAGTAGCAAAGCCTTAAAGTCACATCTGAGGTAAACCGAGAGCCAGTGCAAAGTGGCCAGTATAGGGTTAATATGGTCAAACTTTCTAGTCCTAGTCAGGATTCTTGCCGCAGCGTTTGACACTAAGTGGAGGCTTTTAATACCAGACATCGGAAGGCCAGAGAGCAACACATTTCAATAATCTAAGTGGGATGTTACAAATGCATGGACGATGGTCTCTGCATCACTCATAGAATGGTCCGTGTCTTAGCAATATTGCGAAGATGAAAAAATGCAGTTCTGGTTCTTAATATGCAGTTGAAAAGAGAGTGAGGGCAAATATAACTCCTAAGTTCTTAGTTGAGTTACTTTGGGCAATAGTATAGTTGTCAAAGTTCAGAGTGGTGTCCTTAAACAGGTGCCTGTGTTTGGCAGGACCAATAACCAGCAACTCAGTTTTCTCAGAGTTGAGAAGCAAGAAGTTGTAAGATCCACTTTAATTTCAGCAAGACATGCCTCTGGAGTACGACAATTGCGTGGGTTAGTAAGTTCTAAGGGCCTGTATAGTTGGGTATCATCAGCATAACAATGAAAGCTAATGCCATATTTGTGTATGATATCACCAAGTGGCAACATATACTGTAGATACTAAACAACACAGGGCCAAGCACAGATCCCTGCGGGACCCCACAAGTAACATTACAATACTCAGAGGTCACATTGCCATGAATTACGCAGTGTGTCCTCTCTGAAAGATAAGATCTAAACCAGGAGAGTGCCAAACCTCTAATGCCAATGCACATGTCAAGGCGATCTAGCCGCAGGTTATGATCAACAGTATCAAAAGCAGCGCTGAGGTCGAGTAATAGTACTACTGATGAGTTGTCGGTGTCCATTGCTAATAAAACATCGTTAACCACTTTTGTGAGGGCCGTCTCAGTGGAGTGGAGAGCCCTAAATCCTAACTGAAATAATTCAAATCGCTAGAGGACATGTGATGAGTAATCTGTTGTGCTATGATTTTTTTCAAGAATTCTGGAGATGAAGGGGAGACTTGAGACTGGCCTATAGTTGCGAAGACTCTCAGGGTCGAGGTTGGGTTTTTTAAGTAAGGGTCTAATCATGGCTGTCTTAAAAGCCGTAGGTACAGTGCCAGAGGAGAGAGAAGAGGTAATAATGTTAAGAATTGAGGGTCCTAAAATTGGAAACAGCTCTTTAACGGGCTTTCCAGGGAGTATGTTGAGTACGCATGTTGTCTGTTTTGCTGCATTTACCATCTCCACTAGAGTTTCGTTTCAAGAGATACTGTATCAAGGAGTGAGAGGTTATCTATACCATCTTCCCTAGTGCCTAATCCAGTCTCACTATTGGGAGGATTCGATTGGGGTTGAGGCCGAGTGTTTTTAATCTCTTCTCTAATAAGATCAATTTTCTGGGTAAAGAATTGCATGAAGTCATTAGCTGTGAAGGGGGAGCTGTTGAGAATAGACTGTTGTTGGGTTAGCATCTACATGGTCTACATGATGTTTGTTAGATTCCCATCCACATCATATTTGTCTATGATTTGGGTTTTTGTGAGCCTGCCAATAGTGTTATCCATGTCAGCTTGTAGATATTTGGCTGTATCTGTGATACGATCAGAGCGGGGAAACAGAGATGAGAGTCATTGGAAACCGTGAGTTGTAACTTACACTTACATGTACTTACACGGCCTTAATGAGCCGATGTAAAGCAATAAATGTTTTTTTGTCAGAAGACTAATGGCAACATCTTCTCCTTTTCCCTCTTTTTTCTTCATATCTCTGTTTGTGCTTTCTGCTCTGCCCCCTGTGTTTGTCCTCCAAACTGAATTATCACATAAACACACAGATAAGATCCCCCTCTACACACACACACACACACACATATTCACCAACAAACACCCATACACAGATGCAGAACACACACACACACCGATCAACACACATTGGTGCAGTTTTGCTCAGGCACAAGCAGTAACATGTATTGTCCAATCCGAAAAAGTCTGTAGAATATGGTACATGTATTTGAAACAGCGATAAAACCTAGTCTCAGAATTTCCTAAAAATTACCATTATTCTTTGTTTTTCGAGGCCTGATGTCATGTGGGTGTCTGTCCCAAGTTTTCCTTGAAGTTTTCCCTGATTCGACCTTTGACCTCCTCGGCCAGTAATTCTCATCAGCATTAATCACTGTACATCACTAATGTACAGTATAGTATTTAAACTAATGTATTTGTATTTAACATACTGTACATAGAAAATACATTTTCATTTAATACAGTCATCATGATCAAAGTAGTCAAAAATCGCATTAAAACTTAATGTGATGATACTATACAGATATACACACAAATAGATAGATAGATAGATAGATAGATAGATAGATAGATAGATAGATAGATAGATAGGTACTGTACCCAATTCATTCCCAAAGGGAAATTGCAGTGTCCCATCAGCTCACATCCCAAAATAGACAAAAAATAATAATAAAGCAATACAATATAAAAATGAAAAAAGAAAATGGCAATTTATGAAAAATTTTGAAAATATCCACTAAACCTAATGATAAACAACAGATAAAATTATTAAAGTATATCTAAAAATAACAGAAAAACAAATCTTAAATATCGCTGCAGGCAGCCATACACAGGGTCCAGGGTAGTCGAACACCAATGTGTTCAACACCAATGCGGCCAGTAAACGCCTCAGCATATGTTATTCTGAATGTTGTATTACAGAAGGTATATTTTCTTGGCAATTCTGTTATTGCAATATAATCTCTTCCTAGAACATTGTCTTTTATTCCACCAGACGTTTTCATGTCCTGATAGAGGGTAGTTCCTTTTATCAAAACATCATCTAGGTCACTTGTTGTCCATGTCCAAACATTCTGGATCTTGCTCTTAAGTACTACTGTCAAACTGATATCTGCACACTGCTTGTTCCTGGAGCCTCCAAACCATGCATCTCCCTGATGAAATGAGCCTCTTAACATCGATATGTGCGGAGAATCAACAGGTATATTTAAAGGCTTCATCTGCATTAAATGTTGTCAGAGATTGTATAGCGACTTTTGTAGGCGATTTCCCAGTCGCTCTATATACTGTATATTGTTTTTGCTGTCCTTTTTTTGAGTTTTCCAGCGTGGGTGCTGCTGCTGCCAGTCGGGAGACGGCTGGTGCTGTGGCCGTCCAAGCAAGAACTTGAGTGAAGAAGCACAAGAAAGGCTGAAGGACTTCAAGGATAAACTCAGAAGAGTTTTTAAAGAGTTTTTAAAAAGCCTTTAACCTCACTGACTTGCTGCCAGTCTCTCACCTCCTGGATGCTGCATCTCATCAATCCTGGCTGTTTCCTCCTCCTGTTGGACATGTTTTACAAGCCTTGTTAACTTTTCTGTTAGTTTTATTTTAAGGTAAATATTTTAAAGGTTTGGGTATTGGAAATGTGGTTTTATTCATAGGGTTGTTTTGTAAATGTATGTAAAAGATATTCATTCTATTTCAAGTTGTATTTTATACTGTGTGCAATATGTGCAGTTAAAAATGCTATCTTTTCCATTGTAAAGGTTATTTGATATAACTGGCCCAGCTGGCCAGGAGTTTCACTATTTAAAATGTGTTAAATAATCTACAGCGTTTCCATTTTTAATATTTGAGATTTATTGTCCAATTTCAAAAGCATATTCTTAGATACACATATACATACACTACCTAGATGGATAGATTGCAGGGATCTCATGGGTGTTTTCCCCATTTACCAAAGATGGTTATGTTTATTACTTTTAAAACGAAAAATGACCCATTTGTTCAACTCTCTCCCATCTCACCTCAAAGACGGAGTTTTAATTCCTTGTGTTAATAATTCCATTTGGTACACCTCATAAACGGTTTCTTTCCATTTATTCATTTCTGGTGTTTGTGGGCTAAGCCATTTTTTGTCATTCACTTTAGCGCACACGTTTTAAGTATTAAATATGTATATCTAAATGCCTCGCTGGAAGGGGATTATAGGGGGAGTTCCAAGGATCAGGTTTACTGGATTATGAAATGTTGACACTCGTGATTCTATTATCTTAACAACTTGATCCCAGAATGCCCTCTGAATTGGAGAGGGCTATGCACACCACTCACGTCAAATTTATGTCCACAGTTTCACCAACAACTAGTTGGAATGGTTTTATTATATTTATGTTGTACAATGGGTCGAATCTGGATTTTCCAGACATCTCCTGCAGTTTGATATAATATTATAAACCTTTTGAACGGTAAATTTTAAATACAACATTGAAAGCACTACATTGGGAAGAGTACGGCACAATGTGGAGAGGGGGGTAAAGTCACTGGCAGGGAGCTTTTGGCCTGCAATTTTTTTTTGAACAATGTTTATATAGTTGTTTCAGTTTTGAAGAGTGAATTTGGATGTTTAATTCACAAATAAGTATGAATCATCCCAAACAAGAACAGGATCTTGAGCATTGACGCCTGTGTGGAAAGTAAAGAAACATTCACAGAGTGCATGAAGATTCCAGTAAAGCTTTTGTAATGGACCCCTACTGCTGTTGACCCCTCAGAAATAGAATAAAACAATAATAAATGTGAATGATTTAGTGGGCCCACTAATGTGGTGTAAAAAGGTAGACAATTGTTAATTATAATCATTGTGGAGGAGGGGTGTTCAGCCCATATCAATAACATACCAAACTACATAGGCTAATGTGAGATTCAGAAATGAGACTAAAAATCATGTTTTCAAGTTATAGTAGAGCTATGTTTAATGTACGTGTTTGAAACTTTAATGATCCCATGATGTGAAGTTTTCAAAAGCTATTAAATTATTCACATTATAAAACATAGAAAAACTACATTTTGATGTTTATAAATCTCAACATTTATGTATAAATATATCTTAACACAATTCGTAGTTTATCCTTATGTAGTGTCGTGTACAAGTGGCCCTGGTTTGTAGGGGGCGTGGTTTGTAGGGTCCACAAGGCCACAGCTGGATATACTTGGCATAAGCTGTCTGCAGTACAATCACGTGATGAGACATGACCAGTGATGCAATGAGAAAACAAACATTTTTAATAACTTCTCCTTCAAATATGGACCGATTAGGATCAAACGATGGCAAGGCAACTGCCCAGAATAAAACTTATCTTCATTCATGTCCATGGGTTCGTCGGTTCCATGAATTTCATACACCACTGACGTCATTCCTTCATGAACAAAAACAATAGGGATGCTACGTCCGACTGGACCCCTAAATTTTTTTTAAAAGACCTGAAAAAATCAAAGGTCATGTCCAAAAAATGTAATATACGGTCCTTATAGAAGAACTTTTATAGATATTCGTTTTGCCTATGCTAGTATGCCATTTTGGACGCAATATTTATCTCATGGACCCTGTCGTTATATCAATGTGAAAATGATCAATTCTTCCAAATGTCGATGAATAACCTGTGTTACATTTTGATGGGGACTTCTTGTGACTGGGCCGGTGAATTTGAGTTGTAATTCCTTTGTGTATGATAATGGATTTTAGAAATAAAACTTGATCGTAAACTTGTCAACTTGCCATTATCCACTGTTGGATAAATTTCCATGTAATTAACCCCACAAGACATTTCAAAATTAACGCATGTCCATTACCCTTGACTTGATAAACATTTGAACCTCTCTTCATCATCAATAAGATCACTTCAATATAAAATGCATAAGTGCTCCGGGTAAGTAGCCTTTGGAAGCCGTTTGGACGCCTACAGTAATTCTACATATAATTAACCTCAC
This sequence comes from Cyttopsis rosea, assembly GCA_900302355.1. Taxonomy (NCBI): domain Eukaryota; kingdom Metazoa; phylum Chordata; class Actinopteri; order Zeiformes; family Parazenidae; genus Cyttopsis; species Cyttopsis rosea. The sequence goes on along the minus strand of OMKR01105053.1, from coordinate 3,655 downwards.
ATGTGGACCCCACAAGGCACTCACACACCCAATACATGTTCATTACCCTTGACTTTTAGACACATTTTAACATTGCTTTATCATCCTTGAAATCTACTTCAGTATAAAAATGTGTAATAAAACCCAATGTGCACAAGAGAGACTTAAGTGCTGTTTCCAGGATGAGTTTGGAAACACTAAATACCTCTTCCAGGTTAGCAAACATTGAATATGATTAATCTTGTGCGTGGAATACAGTAATATTTGTGTGCTTAGAGGCTTTGGCTGTGCATGACGTCCGAAATCACAAGTCTCCCGGTGGTCTTTTACCTTTAAATAAATTAATTAATAAGCGCCTGGAGCAAAACACCAAGTTGTCAGAGTTTAATAATTAGTCAATGAAATTAGAGCCATTTGTAACCATGCTAACCCTTCACTGCTGTTCCTTTCTTTGTTCATTTCCTTCTTACCGGAAATGGGCGAATTTGAACGACCTGTCATTTTCTCACGATTCTCTCACGAGTCATAATGCCAGAAGGTTTCCAAATGTGTATTTAAATGTGATTGATGTGCTTTTCACCTTGAATCATGGCTAGAAATAGACTTTTCAAGCAGAAATCTAGTGACCGTTTTGGACACTGGGTGTTTTTCATGCTCTAAATGTTTTGGTTACTCGTAGTGCACTTGATGCACCGATCACAGTGCACTATGTACAGTGTACAGTCCAGCTATGCAAGTGGGCAAGCAAATAGAAAAAACTTGCGAAGTAATTAAACACAACATTGTTGCTAGAAATTTATATAATTTAACCCTTACATGTAGAAAATACTTACTAATTTGGTAAACCTGTTGTGGGAAGAGACATTTGTGGGGGGTGTTGCGCAATCATGAACCGATTGTCTACAGCTGTTTTGGCTGGGAAAGTCTATGAGACTCTGGGGTTAAAAGACAGAGCCAGGAGTTCTTACCACACAGGTATCCTGTGGACTCACACACTCTTGGGGGGAGGGTGTCATTCGCAGCTATTAGTGCTGCCAGCAATGAAGATAGCGAGATATGGGAGTTGTTCGAGTGATAGGAGGGGAGTACAGCACTCAATAATTCCAAGCAGAGGAAATAAAATAAAAAAAATACAATAAAATGTCCGGACTCTAAAACAGGGTTCCCATACCTTACAACGACCAGACTCTGACACAGGGTTCCCATACCTTAAACAAACAAAAGTGTAAAAAAAAACCCGGAACAGCATGGTCCATGGGGTAGCCCTCCTTCAGGGCGACGAGACACCCTCCTCCCTCCCAGAGTGTGGGGCCTCGGCTGCTGTGCTGGCTGGTCCTCCGCTGGACGTCCTGGATGTTGCTTCTGCCCAGTCGGAAGAGGGCTGGTGCCGTCTGTTGAGCTTCTGGTGGCTCCAGTGCCTCTGTGGACGGCCCTTCTGTGTCCCTTCCCCGTGCCGGAAGGTCCCTGTTCAGGTGCCAGTGTGGCAGATCCACCTGCCACATGCCACCCAAGTGGTTTTTCCAAGGATCTCCGACACAGGGACGAGTGGTGAAGATAAAGGATTTTATTGCAGAGATGGCAAGATGGTACAAGGCAAGAGCAGATGGAATTTGTGTCATGACAAGGGTTCCGCCTCTGCATGTGGGGATGGGTGGTTTTAACCTGTTGCCCATCGTCTCTACGTCTATTCCACATGAATATAAATATAAATGCATGTAATATATATAATATACAGTAGATGTTATACTTCATAGTCAAAGCCAGATGTGTTGCCATTATAACATAAGAGTGTATTCCATTACTGACAATTAATTAGATTAAATACCTTTGTCAGGCGCACAAATTTCTACGACTAAATTGGACCCTGTGTATTGCTGTCTGCAGCTATATTTTATATTATTATTTAAATATTATATTATTATTTATGAATTTTTTTTGCATGCTATCTAATGATGGGGCTCTGCTCTGTTGAATGTTTTATATCCTATTCATAGTCAATTTACAACTCAGTTTTTATTTATTCATCTCTAATGCTGAAAAATTCCAATTAGATATTTTCCCAATTAGATACAGTATTTCTGGATTCCTTACCGCTGGTCTCACAACCTACAGCAATCTATCTATCTATCTATCTATCTATCTATCTATCTATCTATCTATCTATCTATCTATCTATCTATCTATTTATATATCTACTGTATCTATCTATCAAACTATCTCACAGACACAAACACACAATATATTTATTCATATGGATTTTGGTGCAACTTTCTCTCACTCACTTTTCCTCTCTCTCTCTTTCTTCTACTCTCTCTCTCTCTCATTCTCATCCCATCCCTCGCCCCTCTTGGACAAAGTCTCTCTACCTGCACAGATGGTTTCTGTGGCTCCTTTGAGTCTTAATTATTCTGGCAATTACTGTGGGGAGAATGTGCAATTAAAGTGGACAGTTATTCTTTACCGTGTTGCTCCATATTTATTAGGGCTGCACCTGATTTCCTTACCCGCGAGTCCCTCCCTCTGGGCTGCACCATCTTTTTATTTTCTCTCTGCCTCCAGGTAAGTGTCAGGGAAAGCCGAGGCAAATTTCGGCTGATTCCTATTTCACTAATCTCACTTACTTAAGGGATCGCCGCTAATGGATGAACTGATACTGTGAGCATCTGGCCCACAAACAGTAATGGTATATATACTATGTCTAACTTCTTGAAATACACATAGCAAAAAAATAACAACAAAGAAAATTGTGTAAAATTTAAAACCTTAGACTTAATATAAAGATAGGCCTTTAAGGCCCACAGAAGATTGGACATTAGAGCAGAAAGGCGACATTTATGGTCAAATATATCATAAGAGATCAAAGACAGGATATCATTTCTATAGAAACAAAACGGTGCTTTCATGATTCAAATAAGTTCAGTTATGTTTTGTTGGGTTATGAGATGAGACTTTTTCGCCGGTTAAAAGACGTTATCGCAGGTTATGAGACTTTATCGCAGGTTATGAGACTATCGCAGGCTATGGGACTTTATCGCAGGTTATGAGATGTTATCGCATGTTATGAGACATTATTGCAGGTTATGAGATGTTATCGCAGGTTATGAGACATTATTGCAGGTTATGAGATGTTATCGCAGGTTATGAGACTTTATCGCAGGTTATGAGATGTTATCGCAGGTTATGAGACTATCGCAGGTTATGGGACTATCGCAGGTTATGAGACTTTATCGCAGGTTATGAGACGTTATCACAGGTTATGAGATGTTATCGCAGGTTATGAGACATTATTGCAGGTTATGAGATGTTATCGCAGGTTATGAGACTATCGCAGGTTATGGGACTTTATCGCAGGTTATGAGACGTTATCACAGGTTATGAGATGTTATCGCAGGTTATAAGACGTTATCGCATGTTATGAGACATTATTGCAGGTTATGAGATGTTATCGCAGGTTATAAGACTATCGCAGGTTATGGGACTTTATCGCAGGTTATGAGACTTTATCGCAGGTTATGAAACCTTATCGCATGTTATGAGACTATCGCAGGTTATGAGACTTCATCGCAGGTTATGGGACTTTATCACAGGTTATGAGACGTTATCGCAGGTTATGAGACGTTATCGTAGGTTATGGGACTTTATCACAGGTTATGAGACGTTAACGCAGTTTATGAGA
>OMKR01105052.1:0-11682 GCA_900302355.1 Cyttopsis rosea | reverse complement strand
CCGCAAACCCGCCGGCAGGTTCACGGCGCAGTACGTGTTTGACAAACTCTCGTTCAGTTTGTAAGCTAGCTTCCTGTATCACCAGAAACTAGACGAGCGGGCCTATCTGTAGTTGTGTAGCATGTCATGCTAATGCGCTGGCAAGTGGGCGTAACATACCAAAGTCTGCAATCTTTTTTGACAAAAGTAAATGGGCTTGACTATTTTCAAACGGGTCCCTTGACCTCTCACATCAAGATATCTGAATGAAATTGGGCTACATAGGAGATAAATAGCTACATAGGCTAAGTTAGCTTCAGGGTCCTAAAGAGCCCTGCTTCTGCATTCAGTGAAAATATGTTGTTTTTGTCTTTTTTTTCTTTTCCCTATTTCTGCACACTGTGGTACCTAAACAGTCATGGAATTGTATAAATTGGGTATTGCTACAAAGCTGAGACTTGTGAATCCAAAGAGCCCAATTTCATTCATGTGGGATGAGGTATGACCTCATTGTAACCATTTCAATGTGATGACAGCCTTTTTTTTATACTTGACCTTGCTGTATAGAATGACCTATTGTGACCTCTAGGATAATAACAGCCTCATGCAAACTCCAGACCCAGAATCTAGACAACTAGACCATTCATTCAGAAAATGTATGGGATATCCAGGTACATTGAATATAAGTGGGTTTTTCTGAGCCATTTTCAGAAAAAAAGTACTTGTCATCCAATCGTCAAAATTGTCAAATTCACACAAATCTCCAATTTTCAAAAGTGATTGATACTACACAGCATCACAGCATTAAGTGACTTTCAAGGTCATGAGTCTTTTGGGGGGATTTTTTACCATTTTCCCCCATTCTCAAAATGTCTAGAAAGTGTATCAAAGCTGTGTAATTAATGGCATCAACCCACAACTTGGTGCAGCAACTAATCACACATTATTGAGCATGGGAATGGCCATCATTAGGCATGAGTATAATGTTTAAAGCCCCTTTACACTCAAACTATTAATAATTTTATCAGCCGCAATTACAAATATGTTTATTACCTGGAAGAAGATTTTATGTACAACTTGGGAGAACACACCTCAAAAACAGTAACCATCAGGGTTTGTATGATCATGAATAACCTGGAAAAGTCATGGAATCTGAAAATTGCTATTTCCAGACCTGGAAAAGTACTGGAAAAACATAAAATCCCCAAAGTTTTGGAAAAGTCATGAGAATTTGTTTAATAAATATGTTCATGTCGTTCATTTACACTAAGTTTAAAATAATTTATATGCTTTTAAAATAAATTTCCTAACGTTCAAAATGGCGATTGTAAGGCGCTGCTGCCGTGATTTTCATTGCGCACATATTCTAGTATTATGGGTGCGCTTCTGTTGACGTAGGCGCTTGGATTGTATAGATTCATTGGGAGTGACGTCGAAGAGAGTGCGACACTGTTCCAATGCTGAATGAGTGCAGGCTGTTCTTTAGAGTTCTTGTCATTCATAAGAGTTATCCTAAAGCCCAAACATGTCGCACGCTACATTGGTGGCAGTGGTATTTGGAGTGTGTTTTTTGCTGTTGGATTAATTTTCTCTTTGGACAATTATGGAACTTTCTAGTGAGCTCCGCTGGCTATAACCGTGCTCGCACGTTTACATCGATCGGAGCATCGTGTTGGATAGAAGATGATGGAAGAGAATTATTACAAAAGACAAGCCAATAAATGGTATGTGTGATTTGTGCGGATTTCTAGAGGCCTAATAACACAACTTTCTGAGGCCGCTCGTCATCCTCTCTTATTGGCAAAATATTCATTTTATTCTTGGATACGTAGTGTTGTATAGAACTGAGGAGCACCGGATATCTTAAAGAAAATCTCAAATGGAGGGCACTGACCTGCAACCCCCCCCACTGACCACTGACTACTGTGGTGAACCTACTGAAGTTCAGTTTTATTTATTTGTTTTGGTCTGATAATGAAACACACACACACACACACACACACACACACAGACACACACACACACACAGACAGATGGACAGCAGCATGTGTAGCCCGATGGCTAACGGTGGCGTTAGCTCGAGGCTAATTAGATCCTCGAGTCGTCCGGTTGCACAGGGGAGCATCGCGTGCATATTATTGCAACAATAAGCATCTTATTTTTGTGAATTGTATGCAAATTATATATTTCAAACTCTAACTAATTATAAAAGCTACTATTCAAAGTCATGGCACCTTTGACAGTATACACCCAGACACAATATGATTGGTCGTGAAAATTTGAATTCAAGTCATAGAAAAGTCATGGAAAGCCATTGGTCAAAATGTGTACGAAGCCTGAACCATTGATTGTGGTGTAGCACACGGCAGTGTATTGCATTGCTGTTTTTGTTGTATATGCTTCCTCTAGGTAATATTGTTCTATTGTTGAAGCTTGTCTATGCCTTTTGCCAGCTGGACTATTGTAATGCACTTTATACTGGCTTTCCAAAAGCAGCAGTTGCAAGATTACAGACCATTCAAAACGCTGCACAATGTCTTCTAAATGTCCCAAAGGTTTCCACAAAGAAGATGGGAGATGCTGCTTTTAGTGTGTCCGCCCCTAGGCTTTGGAATACCCTGCCACTGTACATCAGTGACATTTTTAAACATATATTTGAAAACATACCTTTTGAATCTTGCATTTAACTAATGCTTATTCTTTTAATGTTTTTAAAAAACATTAAAATATTTTTTTAAATGTAAATTGTTTTTAAATGTTTTTATTTTATTTTCTCTTTCATTGTTTTTGCTGTTTTTAAACTGTAAAGCACTTTTGAGTTACTACTCCCAAGACCCTAAGATAATAAACATTACATTTTTAATTGCGCCTGATAAAATGATTTATATTTTCAGTGTAAAGGGGCTTTAAACATTATACTCATCTACTCATCGCCTAATGATGCCATTCCCATGTTCAATTATATGATTAGTTGCTGCACCAAGTTGTGGGTTGATACCATACAGCTTTGGTACACTTTAGTCATTTTTGACCACTCAGGAATCTGGAAAAAGGGTCAAAAAGACCACCTCAAGACCTCATGACCTTGAAAAACTTAGACTTAATGCTGTGATGCAGTATCAATAACTTTTGAAAATTGGAGATTTGTGTGAATTTGACAATTTAGACGATTGGATGACAAACTTTTTTTCTTCTTTTTTTTTTTTTTCTGAAAATGGCTCAGAAAAACTCACTTATCTTCTTCAATGTACCTGGACATCCTGTACATTTTCTGAATGGTTTGGGTGTCTTTATTCTGGGTCTAGAGTTTCATGAGGCTGTGATTATCCTAGAGGTCACAATAGGTCATTTTATACAGCAAGGTCAAGTAAAAAAAAATGCTGTCATCACATTGAAATGGTTACTATGAGGCCATATTTCCTCCCACATGAATGCAATTGGGGTCTTTGGATTCACAAGAGTCTCGGCTTTCTAGCAATACCAAATTCATACAATCCCATGACTGTTTAGGTACCACAGTGCGCAGAAATAGAGAAAAGAAAAAAAGGCGAACATAACATATTCTCATTGCATGCAGAAGGGCGCTCTCTAGGACCCAGAAGCTAACATAGCCTGTGTAGCTGATTAGCTCCACTATTGCTGTGAAGCAGAGGCTCTGGCAGTTCTAATGAGCCCAATTTTATTCAGATATCTTGATGTGAGAGGTCAAGGGACCTGTTTGAATATAGTAAAGCCCATTTACTTTTGTCAAAAATGATTGCCGACTTTGGTATGTTACGCCCACTTGCCAGCGCGTTAGCATGACATGCTACACCCGCTTCCCAGGTAGAATGAGGTAGAATAACATGCTAACCACCGACGGATAGGCCTGCTCGTCTAGTTTCTGTTGATACTGGAAGCTAAACAGTAGCTTAAAAACTGATCTCGCGAGAGTTCGTCAAAGACAGACTGCACAGTGAACCTGCTGGTGTGTTTGCGGTGCTTAAGAGATTAAAGGCATACTCCAGTTCTTTGGGAAATTTGCTTTTTGTCCTCTCATTCAGATGAGAAGCTCAATGCCAATTTCATCCAGAATACACGGACTGACGGGCTGACTTTGTTAACTCAATGCAAGGCTGCAGAGGGATTCAACCAGCCTTAGCTCCTGTGAAATTAGACAAATACACCTTCCAGCATTTCAAACAGCAGAGTTGTTTAAGTGATGCTTTATGGCGAGTTAAAATCAAACCCATACAATGTGATTGCTGTAGTTTTAAATGCTACATTTGGAACAATTCTTGATGCATAACCATTAGCTGTGTGTGACGATACGATACACATCTGGATACGGCCTCTTACAATATGATACAAAAACGATACAGATGAATTCATAACGATCTGATCCACTGACATTTAAAGCTGATGTGATGCGCTCTGATTCAATAAGAGTTGATACATTTAATTGAATGAATTAAAGTGTTTGAGTTTTGACTGGTTGCAATTTAAAAAATTGATTTAATTAAAGCAACTTTCTATTTCAAACAAGAGAACATGAGCAACAAACTTAATTTTAATTAAGTATCCTACCGAACTAAAAGGGAAGGCCTTCGGACAAATCATTTTATATAATATATAATATAATTTAATGTGGCAGAAGAGGGGGAGTGCTTAGCCGGCGTCCGGACTGATGAGCGTCGGCTTCCCCTCATCTGCTGGCATCAGGTGTCGGAAGTTGAGGTGATTGCCAATTCCTCAGACCTGGTGCTTAAGTTGTGTGTGTGTTTGTCGGTCGAGGTCGGAGCCAAGGAGAGGAGTGAGTGGCTACCGGCCAAGACAGAGTGTGAGTCTGTGTTTTGTCTGAGGGACGATACCGTATTGTCTGATGTATGAGATCTGATGCTGAGGTTTGTCGCTCTCCTAATATATATACCGTGCATACCCCTTAATTTAATTTATATTTTAATTTAAAACATTTTTCAAGCTCAACCCATAATGCATGCTGGGGTAACTTTGTCTTGGTTTGAGGATTGAATTGAGGAGAAAAACAGCCACTGACCCTCACTTAGATTGGCTCACTCTGGATTAGAACACCCTGTCACAAGCGCACAAAATAAAGGGTTGGTGGGTGAGGGCTTTTAGGGGGTGATTTGGGGTGACTCGTCCAAGATCATGTATTTTTTTGTTTGTTTCATCAGGCTGAGGATACTGACATGCGACTGTGCCTGCCAGAGTGCCACCCCAGTCGGTACCCACTCCTCACTCTGGCCAAAGACTACCAGAACGTCAAACTGCCGCCAGACATGTTTACATCCAGGGAGAATCAAGGTGCACCTCTTCCCAAACCAACCAAGTCCCGCTGGAGGAACATTACTCATGCAGAGTGAGTCAAAGCATCGATTCCAACTCGGTTTTGCCTTCTGGTTGCCTTTTTCCATTACAAAATAATCAATGCTCATCAAGGGTGTGATGGAGCGATGACTTTGCTCCATCAGCAAAGCATTGTTTCGTTCCAAGTTTGTCAGAAACATCTGGAAGTAAGTCTCAGCTTTTGTACTGCCGATATGGCCACCATTCTCAGTTGATCTAAGATCTCGTTTAAACTTGGCATTAACATGCGTCTTTGGTGATCCGATAGCTATCGGATAGCTCTAATTGTGTAAAAGTGTAAACGCACCCAATGTGGGCTGAGATCCAATAGCTCAGACCACATTCGGAGGTAGTCTGGCTCGCATATATATATGCGATGCGATGCGTCCTGGGTCACATTGAGGACCGCCTACTCAACTGACGTCCTCCGCGTCGGAGGAAGTGCGGACTCATTTGCGCGTTCTGGTCGGGAAATTTCCCCCGTTCGCCCTGTTACAGAAGTGCAGGATTTATTATTTGCAAGTAAAGTATTTGTACAAAAATATCCAGTTTTTTTTTTTTTTTTTACGGAAATACATACATCTAAAATGAAAACACTGTTTTACTGGTTTTGGCCGGAGACACGGAACCAAAATGCACAGTGAACCGAAGATGCTCCCTCTCCCCAGATTGCACGGTGCTCGGCTGGAGAAAAAAAGATTTCACTCCAATTCTGAGTGGGTTCGCGTTTTAATTTTAACTAAATAAATGTGTCAGCCTGAAGCCTGCACTGTGTGCAAGGCACCAACATTTCAGTCTGCATTGTTTTAATATTCCACGCCAAGGTTTTGGTCTTTGCAAACTGAAATGACTTTGTGATGCGCACAATGAGCACTTGAGATCGGATCTCCCAGGACGCATGTTTATGTCTAGTGTACACAGGGCCTAATTTTGGTTTACCTCATAGAATTGACATGCCTACCTCTAAATAACCCTTGTCAAACATGAATGCATGAGAACTTGCCGGCTGCACGGGAGCGCTTTCTCCATTGGGGAATCGGATGGCAAATGATCAAAACGTGCATTAACATCTGGGATTAAGACGTAAAAAATAGGATTTATAATTTTGCTCTAAATTATTATCTTAAAAAAAGGCCTTCTAGCTAAGGGCATTAACCTGAGTAAATCTAAAAAAAACCACTTAAAAGTATTAAATTAAAATTTAAGTGGCCTGAAGGCACCCGGAGTGCACAGATCTTTCTTTTTTCAGGGCCGGCTGGGTGGACTGCTGGAGCGTGCCTAACTTCATGCTGATTATTGACTACACCTGGCATCCCATCTATCCCCAGAAGGCAGATGAGCAGCTGAAACAATCCTGTAAGGCTATTTCTCTTGGCAACAAGATTCCATTCTCCATTGTACATTTACGTTTAGCCACATCTGTTCATCTATTCTTTTATACCTTTTTAAAATTGCCTGTGATATACTTAGTGTCAGAAATTGAGGAGTCCATGCTGTCGGCCCTGAGGCCCCCCGAGCAGAGCTCCGTCCCCCACAGAGCCCCTCCGCCGTACAACTCCGTCTTTTCCTCAGCCAACCACAACCGTTTGCCCACGAACCCTTCGGAGCTGCCGCCAGACAGCCTTCATGTAGAGATGGAAATGTCCCCAGACTCCCAGATCCTCCTGTACGGGCCCCTGCTCCGAGCCCTGGTCTCGATTAAGGTGCGAAACACTCTGAATCTGAGTATGTAAATAGAAAAACTATAGTATAAAATCTCTCCTTTGTGTTAAAGTGTTTTTCCAAAAGAATCTTTTAAAAGCTGTTATTCAACATGCTCTTCCAGTTCTTAACAGTGCATGCATGCTGCGGTTGGTGCTCGTGCCAAATGTTCCCTGGAATTCCAAATAACATGACATTTCCTAAAAGTCATTCTTTCATCCAATGATGATGTTCCTTTATCTGTGCAGGAGAACTACTTTGGTGAGGATGACATGTACACTGACTTTGAGGAGGCTGTATCCAGCCCTGTGTTGTCCACCTCCACCTCCTCAGGCCTGGGCTGGTCCCCACTCAGCATGGAGGACAGCCAGCGTCAGGAGGCTTCCAACATTCACCCCCTTGATTTGAGGCCCTGGGATATCACTGTGCTCATTAACCTCTACAAGGTCCATGGTCGACTGCCAATGGTGAGAGCCATTTTTACAGCCTTGAAAGATCGACGTGACTGATGTCATTTATTTTTGATGTCTGTATGATGTTTTTCAAGGTTTTAAAAAGGTTTGCTTATGTTTAGAATATATGTGTGGAAAATGATGGTTTTATTACTTGCTCCAAGTAAATGATCAGAGACCGACAAATTTTACTGAACGACTCGAACACTTTCTTGATTATTGTCACTCTATTAAATCTATTGTAGCAGACAATATATATTTTATTTATATTTATTTAGCTGTTTCTCTCTTAGTAACATTAACATCAACTCAGAACATATAAAGTAAAAAAAACAAAAAACACCTGGGCGCATCGCACCCTACCTGGCTGAGCCAGTGCAAATTTCTGGCTACCAGCCTAGCAAGGAAGTGCCAAAAAGATACACATTATATGGAAATTATATACACAATATATTGAAAACACTAATTACAACAATGCATTTAAATTCAAAAACAATTTTCAGTACCAAGACATTTTCCATGGCTTTCCATGCATTACATTTAGACTTTTATTTATCATTATCAGCACTGTCGCCAGCAAGAAGGTTCTGGGTTCAAATCCTGCTGGTTTCAAACTCGACAGGGGCCTTTCTGTGTGTGGGAGTCTGCTTGTTCTCCCTATGCTTACGTAGGTTTCATCCGGGTGCTCCGGTTTCCCCCATCTCCAAAATTCACGCACGTTAGGGTGGCACCCTCCTGCCGATGCCCGATGCAAGGCATCAGTCAAGATCTGGAGTTGGTCCCTGGGGTGACCACTGCTCCTAGATACATAAGATATTGGGATGGGCAAATGCAGAAGGCAAATTTTCCCAAGAGGGATTAATAACTGTGTATATAAAAAAAATATCCTTTAACCTAATAATTTCTACAATAACAGGAAAATTATGTTAATGTTAGGCAACTTGTATTACATTACTGGGACATGTATTACATTGACAGGATTATTATATTATAAGCTGGACATTATATAACTTTACTGGTTTATTACATTAATAGGAATTTGTTACATTAGCCGTTTTAACAGACCTCTACCTGCACAGGTGAGATTACCAAGGCCTGTTAACTCATGTTTGTCATCTTTATGGTTTGCGACCAGCACTGTAGTTCAGACGGTCCTGAGGGTCCGTCGGGCTTCCTGGAGCGGCTGTGTTTCGAAATGAAAAAGGGTTACAAGGAAACCATGCTGCAGCTCCTCCTATCTCCAGTCCATATCTTCATTAGCGACAACTACCAGGTAAAAAAACGGTGTACACAGCTGCACACTGTACACTACAAGATTTTTCAAATCTTAACTGATGTTGACAAGGTGAGAGACCCCACACATAATGACATATCATGATATACTATAGTTTTGTTCCTATAGTGTGTGGAGAGCAATGATTTGGTCAAAACAGCACACCACACACTAACAGATTTCATTCACAATCAACCTAATCTTGAACGCAAGTTTACCAGTCCCGACTCTCAAAACCGGAAATCGAAATCGCAAATCTTGTGCGATCAGACGTGACTTTTAGAGTAAACAAACATGGCCGACGACGGGCTAGATTTAGCAATGCTATTTTTTGCGCTATTTTTAACAAAAATGGATGAAGTCATGGAAATGGCGTGAACATGGGCTGTACATATTACTTTAGGCTTGGCAGTATTTGCATTTTCCGCCATGGCTAATGTTGTCTTTTTGACTTGAGCTTGGCTCCCAATTGACTATCGGTCTTTCACGCATGACAATCCACAGACCACGTCCTCGGGGTTCCCCCCGCATAACAGGATATTGGATCGAAAATATTGAACATGTTTGATACTCGTGATTTGCGATCGGTGCCGCCAGGACGGACTTCCCGTGCAGATCGGGGGAAGTAAAAAATGACGCTGCCATACAAATGTCTTCCACCGACACACCTCCAAACAAGGTGGTGGACGCTGCCACTCTGCGAGTTGAATGAGCCTTGATGCTCGGTGGCAAAACTTGACCCATTTCCGTGTAGGCTTGTGAGATGCTGTTACATAACCAATGCGAGAGCCGCTAGGGAGATGATATATGCTCTGAGTGTCACGTCTTCGTACTCATTGAGACCCATCTGAGTTACGGTGAATGAGCCGCAGGATGAGGGCGTCCTCCAGTAGGACGCCGTCATAGAAGAAAAAACCCGCATTCTCGTATACCTGCACCGTAGCTCAAGAGAGGGGTGGATAGAGGGGGTATTGTAAGATTTTTGCTCTTGGAGATGTATTGCCCTCTGCCCTCGGCTAGCGGGCATTAATTTATTAATTATTATAATTTTTTCTATTCTTTAATATGCACTTGGAGTCTCCAGGTGCACGCACAGGGAATGTCTACCTCACCGCGGAGTGCTGCCCACAGTGGGCACACTGGGCATGAAAGCTGAATGAATGAGCTGAGCTGTGTCTGTCCGTCCGACCTCGTCTGGCTCTCTCTTGTAAGCGCTGTACGGAGCTGTGTACATTACATTTTACATTACGTCCGGAACTTGAACACGTGTCGGAAAGGGGCGTAAATAGCGCGTCGACCCAGGTGTCGTATTTCCACCGCTGCCTATTGGAGCTGGAGCCCGTGGCTACTGCAGGGTCATTTGACCCGGGTATGAATGCAGAGTGTACCCTTTGCCACTGCAGCCAAAAGCAGGATGTTGGCGGGATTTTTTGTGCAGTGGAAAAGGGGTATATGTGAAATGGAACTTTGCATTTGGTCTTTGCAAACGGAAATGATGTACGTGTTTATTTGCATATAGAGTGGGGAAGTGAGATCCGATCACAAGTGGTTACTCGAGACACATTCTAATGCCAGGTGTGAACAGACATACTTGGAGCTGTCCACTTGTGATCGGATCACCCAAGACGCATGTTAATGCCAGGTGTAAACAGGGCCAAGTTCAACATGGAAACAACTGAAGGAGCATTCTCAGACATTTCTATTATTATTCAATATCGGCTATTTTATATTTTTTTAATTTACATGCTGATATATTGTTGATATATTGTGCAGCTGTATATTTTCAAAGAGGGAAGGAAACCCTGTCTTGCATTTTATTTTGATCAGTCTGTTTTAAAAAAAATGTGCTTATGACATCTCACATGTGGCTTTGACTTACAACTTGGCACGGTGGCTCAGTGGTTAACACTGTTGCCTCACAGCAAGAAGGTCCTGGGTTCGATTCCCGCCTGGGGCACTGTTGGCACCGTGCTCCGGTGGGTTATCGCCCGATCGGGGACCTTTCTGTGTGGAGTTTGCTCCAATATAAGGACCCAGACTAAAAACGTGCAGAACACTTCCTGTCCTGTCCCTGACCACGGCATGGACCCACCACCTGGAATTGGTCCCCGGGCGCCGACAAAGTGAGGGCTGCCCACTGCTCCTGGCTGCCCCTGGAGGAAGGATGGCCAGGATGCAATAAATGCAGAGACTGTATCTCATAGTTCGCCACTCCTGCGTGTGTGTGTGTGTGTCACCCTCCGCATGTGTGTGGTAAATGTGTGATTAATAAATCATTATTCATTCTTCATTATTCATATATATATTTGTATTTTGTGAACCGTGACACCTCTAATAGACAAACATTCAACACTTACAACATATTATTATTGAAGTATAATGACTTGATGGTTTACCTTTGACCCTCAGATGACCAAGATGATGCGTGCAGCTGGGAATGACCACCTGTTGACTACATTAATGTATCCCAATGCTGGTCATATAATTGAGTCTCCATACACCCCTCACATCAGAGCAAGCATGTTTCACCACGTTAGACTACAGAAAAGATGGAGAGGTAAACATTGACACCTGTTCAAAAGATATACTTCAGATAGAAAACTTTAAATGATGTTCAAACTACATGTTGCGTCCTAGACGGGGGAGTTCACACTACATGATCCTACACTCGGCGAGCGTCGAGAGCCACGGGAGAAAGCTGTTGTCTCGGGCAAACACACGAGTTGGAGGCAAATTATTAAAAATATATTATTATTTTTAATAAGTAAGTCCTAAGCAGTGAAGTGCAACAAAATACCTAATATTCCTTTACATTTATTCCATATATGCTTCTATATTACTCTTCCTCCCCCTGGTCTCTTGCGCTCTAATTGTCTCGCTTGCTGCTGCTTTCGTCCCTGAGCTCCTGATGCTATTTCAAACTATACGCCC
>OMKR01105041.1:0-26221 GCA_900302355.1 Cyttopsis rosea | reverse complement strand
TTCCTAACCCCCCCCCCCAAGCCACGGTGTTCGGCGTAGAGGAGCAGCAGCTCATTTGCATTTAAAGCGACCGACACAGAAATAGCCCGTCGAGAACAGGAGGGGTATGGCAGGTTAGAATGGCTAGAATGAATAATCTGAGTGGTATTTTCAGCAAAAAACTTCAAAGACATGTTGTGGGGACCTATATTAACTTGTTGAAAAGGAGCTTGATATGTGACCTTTAAGGGTTTTCTTTTTCACAAGGGACTGACTGAGACGACAATGACGACATCCTTTAACACAATAACCCGCCGATAGAAAGCATGAAAAAACTATCCCTATTATACTATCCCAGCATGATGAAAGCCATATCATAATAACCCTCATTTTCCCACTGCAATACTCCCATATAACGGTTGCTCGAGGACCGCCATGGGTGGCCCCGTTTTCAACTTATATCCTAAGGTGCATAGGCAAGGCAACGTTTCGGTATTCTGTATTTGATTGTTTCTGTTTTGTGTTTTTCAGCTATTTGTATATATTTGGCCATTTTTATTTTACTTTATATTCTATTTTATTATTCGTGTATCTTATGCTAATTGTCTAATTACTGCTAATTTTTTGTAGAGAAACGCACCAATCCTCACCATGACAAATTTATTTTATTTGAAAATGTCCTTATAAATAAACTGATTCTGATTAAGCATTTATACAGTTAAGTGATTTTCGAATTTCATAGATTTTATATCAAACTTGTTCATTTTCCCAATGCGACTTCATTTTTTTTAAAGATTATCACACAAAATGACACGTAGTTACACCAAAGGAATTTAAGGCCGAATGAAACACACGTATTTGTAATGAATGCTATCATAAATAGACGGTATAAATTGTTATTCCAATTAATGACATAATGTTCTCTTTAGCGACATGTTTTTGTTCAATCTTGGGCCTAGTTGTGTATTTATATATATTTATATATATACTGTGTATATATATACATATACTCAAGTTTACACACTTATGTAAAGTATTTTATATTCAAACAATTTTATTTCATATATTTTTTTGTGAGATCTGTATGCCGTCAGTCCTGGGTTGGTGATCTTTACTGTACTGTACATCTGTACTACATGATGCTATTCCACAAAATATATTATATTATTAGTGTCTTTTTTCTTAAATATTTTTGATTTATTTTCATTTCTGCTTAACTTTGTGCATGACACTACAGTAACTGCTCACTTGTAGCATGTGAGCAGTTGTAGCAAGTAGCATTGAGAAAGTAGGCTTTGCTTTAAATGATGAGTCTGAATGTTGAGTCAAGTCCAAAGGACAATCTGAGCTTTAACATAGGACAATGGTTCCTTAACCGTTTGAACCAAGTACCACCTCTTGACCACACCGAAGAAATATAAGTGTCACCTACAAGCCACCATCCCGCCAGAAGAAAATCGTATATGGGAACGCATGAGTGGAGTGCTCCAATGGCAGGTTTTTAGTCACTACCACTTTCTTTATGGGGATATAATGGCTCAGCATGGAGGGATTGTGCTGCTTAACATGTGAATGTGCCCTAACCCACAAGATATCAAGATGGTTGCAGAGTGACACCAATGTTATGTTCTCTTTAATTATGGAGAGTCTCTAACTTCAAAATGTAAGTTTCCGTTTGGAACAACACTTAACATTTTGTGTCGTTTACAGTTCGCTGGTGCATCTAAATACGAAATTGAAACTGTGATTTGCGTGACAAAACTTTAGATGGATAGACAGCTCGCCGTTCAGAGTTATCAAAGTCTGAGTTTGTGAGCCATGAACTTCTTGGAGTGCTACCAAGATGGCTCCTGAGTAAACTCAATTCTCTTCAAGTAACTTTGGTTTATCCATGTGAGGGGCAAATCATGTGGTGCTCAATTGTTAAATATTTGCGCAGCTCCCGAATGGAGTTTTTTTTTTTTTTCCTGCGACCGACCGACCAAGGAAAAACTTGGTCATCAAAACGTCACACCCCTGTCCCGGCATTCCGACTGTCCCTTTTACACAGCCCTGTTTCGGCTCTGTGACGACCTCCGCTGCCTTGGAGGTGGCTCAACAAAGCCCCCCCTATTCCGTGTTCGTACCTTTTATACAGAACGACGAGGCAGAATAATGGCACAACATTCCCCCATTAAACAGGCTGTGTAAAAGGGGCTTATATAGTGATGCAAGGTGTGTGTGGGGGGATTGGGGGACGAGCGATTGAACCAAATGCACATTTTAGCTGATGACCTCGGAGAAGGAGTTCCGGTGAGAAAGTGCAGACTTCACACAATGTTTAATCTTGTGTCGGTGATGGGGGAATACAAATCGCATTGGAAATTAGGAGGGTAGACATGCATGGCAATTTCACTACTGTTTAAGTCCATCAATTAGCAGTTTGGTTACATTTCCGTATGCCATCTATTTTCTATGGATGCCCAGCAGGGAACTTTAACTGGAATAGATTTGAATGAAAATCTTGCATTTGCAAAGTCAGACATACAGCGCTATAATATAATACATGAGGCTATTTTACCTTAATATAGGCTTAAACATTGATATAGAATCCTGTCAATTGTAATATTTGGCCAGTGACGACACTATTACAAGGGATGATAACTAAGAATTAATTTATGACAGTCAGGACATTGTGTTGAGATTTTCAAATATACTCGTGGATGTTCTTCGGAGCGCATGGAAGAACACTGCTGGGTAGAATTGCCATGACCTGGGCGCTTGCGGGGAGGTTCAGTTACACTTGGACACAATCCATGCAATTAAAAAGAAATGAGAAAATAAAATCAATGCAGATCACTTACACTGTGGTGACAAAGGACTCGGCAGGGGACAACACACATCTAAATCTTAATTAGCAAGAAGAATGTGTGCTGTAGCTCAGAGGACAGCGGACGGACCCATACGGGAGTGGAGAATCCTCAAAACAGCAACACTTCGTTAACGCGAATTAATTTCACATTGTATTGCTAAGCTTTAATTTTTGATGCTGAACTAAGCTCTGAATTGCTTGCAATATCTGAAGTATACAGTAAATTTTGCATTTGTTCAGTCTAATTTAACCACTTCACAATTCTCATACCTAGTACAGGTGAGACTAAATCGAATGAAAGCACCATGCATTTGGTGACAATAATTGACATAAGTCAGCTCAATTGAGTGATACAATGTTTATATATGGAGAATGGATATTGAGTAGCTTTAGGACAGATCTACCCCCCACCCAATACAACTAGACTTGAATTTTCAGTTTAATCAGGAGACACTAGATTGAATGAAAGCATTTGTATGTCACGTTTTTCTTTGCATTACGATTCCATTGAATGATACAATCTATATATATGAAGAATGGATCTTGAGTAGAAGCTTTTGGACAGATCTTCCCTCCAAAATACTGGTTCTTCCATTTGGTTTGAATAGAGAAAGGATGGAAAGATATATAGTAATACATACAAGTATAGACAAAAGTATTCTGTGACGCTCCACCCCTATCAGTGCGTACTACAGTAGCTCGTAGTCCCCCACTGTCCCCAACTAACTAGCCTTGTGTCCACAAAGGGTCTTTGCCACCTGGTAAATAATTTAGAGCTGGATGTGGGAAGCAATACAAGTACTTCCTCTCCTGGTGAAAATTATCTCAGCTTAGTTCCTCTGTTGTACAGGCGTTGCTGTCGTTCTTGACCCTAGAACAGATTGTCCTGCTAAAGGGCACCCAGGGCTTTGCATGCAGGTCAAGCCTGTATTGAACTTATTTTTTGGCTGGGCTTGGACCTACCTTCCATCTATCCGTGCATTTTCTTGCTGATTATCCAGGGTCTGGGTCGCGGGGGCAGCAGGCGGGTCCTGGGTCTGCTCTGGGGTCTCCTCCCAGTTGGCCGTGCCTTGTACACTTCCAAATGGAGGCGCCCGGCGGTTATCCTTACTAGATGCCTGAGATGCCTGAACCACCTCAACTGGCAAGTACTTATGTAGTTAACACATAAGCCTACGTTATGACTTGACTTAGTTATACACTAGATTCTCAGACTTAAAAAAACCCCCACATATTCTCCCTTACTGACTTCACAGATTATAATCAAACTGCACCGTTTTGGGCTTTTGGAAGGTATATAGAGATAAATACATCACAATTAGTTACCTCCAAATCACGATCCATCTTTGGATCAGGAAGCGGAAGCACCAAAGATGTTAGTTTCCCCAACCAATGAGAATGCACTGAAGCAGTGATAATTTTATTGGTCAAATGCTAATTTTTGGGGAGGCTGCACAACCAATCTGAGCGCGAGGAAAGAGAAATCTGAGCACAGCACAAAAAGAGTACAAAAACCACAAAATAGTGCACACAGTGCATACAGTTTAGAATGAGAGCATTGGTACATGTACATGTAGGCCTATGTGCATTTAAGAATTGGATGTCAAATGAAGAAATACCATGGTCTTGAATTTTGTAGTAAAATAATGCCAGAGGAAAGTTAACAGAAAACTGTATCTTTGACCTACTCTTCTCGGTCTGGAACTTTAGCGTGCCATAGATCCTTTTGGCAGTTTACTCTAAGCGGATTGTTGAAATATATGGCTTTTGAAAATAACGTTACAATTTAAAATCATCCAACTGTGATGTGTCCCGCCTTTGTCATATTGAACATGACATTTTGAGTTTTCTTGGCTACAATGAAGGCATCTCATGAAAGGCACGATGAGGAGGAACTATTTATGATGCTGACTACTGCTGCACACATCACAGAGAACTGCCATGCATTTGCATTGTCATAATTGTCCCCAAAGAGAGCAAGCCACCACAATTAGATGTATTGCATACAGAGCAGAATAAAATGTGTGAAAACTACAGATGGAAACACAGTCTGTGAAAAAACATAGAGTTTGCACCATTTCATTGTGAAAATGAAGGTCTGATCAAAAGGTCTGATTCGATCTATCATCCAATCATGTCAGGCCAGGTGCAGTAGCCTGGATATGAACAAAGAAATCAAAAAGACAATAAAAGCAGAACAACTTATAATAACACATTAACATAAAACACAGAGACAGCTTCTGAATCTGCATGTTCTAATATCTAGTTTATATCTAGTTTAAAATGCTGGTCTGAGGGGAGGAGCTGGAACTCAGCCTGGAGTGGATAACTGGGCTCAGTTTAAAATGTTGCTGGCATTTCTTAAAATATTCTTCTCAAACAGCTTAGCTAGAAACAGATTTGATAAAATGCCTATAATTGTCATTGTTGTATCATTGTTCCTTCGACATTAGCCATCTATGCAGATCGCTGTGTGAGGACAGATACATCATCAAGTATGCTCTTGATGATGAGATCTGTCCTCACACAGACTCCAGGAGGCTCCCTGTCTACCAGCAGGCTCTGCTTTGAGTTCAGTTGAGACGTTGCATGTTACGCGGAGTGTAGGTCTAGGCTTCAATGAGATATTATCAAGGGATTTGTGGTCGTACAGCGGATATAGGTGCATATTGTGGCGTATTTATACCGCAGTATAGCGTACTACGATATTCCCGTCCCATCCCTACTGTTGGAATATACCTTTGCACTTTTGCAGGGGGCCATATATGGCCCTGTTCAGACCTGGTAACTTGTATCCAGATATGTCCAGATTGCTGTTCACACCTGGCTTCAGAATGCCTCTCAAAATGCATCTGGGTTGACCATTTGCACTTCAAAGTCAATATGCAAATATCCCATCACATGTTAGAATTTATCCATGCGAAACTTAGATCACCGTGGCCATACAGCTAGAGAAGAGCAATGAGCAGTATATCTGCTACATAGTACAGTTGGCGGTCCTTCACTGCAGCCAGACCCTGATCCCCTCTGAATGTGCCCTGAGCGATCGGATCTCAATGCGTCATCAATGCGTCTTGGCCACACTTACACCTGTATTTAGAGGTGTCGACTCACAATTGGATCTCCCAGCACACATTTTAATAAGGTGGTGAGCAGGGCCTATGTTGTCACCTGCTTCCTCAAACACAGGCCAATCAGCCCATTCAAAACAGTCTTTGGAGAGCGGTGGTGGTGTCGTTGGTCTGAACCTTCACCTTAACCTTCAGGTGTCTTTTTACTTTCTCCCTCTTCAGCACTGTTTTGTAGATGGGATGAATGCTGCATTCCATTTACCTCGGAAATCTGGGTTGGGAATGACGTCACACCTGAATGGACCTTGTTCCAGTACAACAAGTTGGAAAACCAAAATGGACACCTCCAGGAAAACCTTTGTTGTGCAGTTGTCCAGTTGATAACAACTTTCCGAGTCGGAAATCCGACATTAGGGGGTGTTCCAGTTGAAATTTCCGACTGGGAACGCGGAAATTCCGACTTCCCAGTTCAAATGGAACGCACCAGAAGATGCAGATGATGGTCAGATGAGCTGAACCTGCTTAAGATTTTTATGCCCCTTCAAAAACCATGTTTTTCTCCTTGGCCTTGGGGTAAATATATATAGATGAAATTTTAATTTTAATTACGTATTAGTCACAGTTTAATTTTGATTCAGATTCACAAATTTGCCAAATGTGATATAATTTGACAGAAAGTGAAGCTTTCATGTTACTGCTATTAAGCATAATGCCTAAAAAGTAAAGGTAAATTTTGGGAAGATACAGCAGAACATCAAGCTTGTCAATGAAGACAGCATTTTGTCTGAGGAATCGCACGGAGGATCTATTAATGGAAAATCATTGAGCAAGTTAGCGTGAGCAAGTCCAAATGGCAACCTGACTTTATTCATCAAAATCTAAGTGAGAGAGCTTTGGACTGTTACGCTTTAGATTGGACACGAATGTGAGGCACTTGTAGATCAAATATCAGCTGGTCCTTCGCCGAACACAGAAAATTGTGAAAAAGCGAATAGTCCAATTAATTATGCTGGGAATACATCTCACCCATAAAACCTGAGAAAAGCCTGTAATAACACAGGATCAACATGGCGGGAAAGTTCAGTGGAGAGGTTTGAGGAGTTGATGATTTTGGGAGCGTACGATCACTTTTCAGGACTTGAAGAGGGTGGTCTCCCTTGCCAATTGAAACAAACCTGGAGAAATGAAAAGTTGGGGTATGTTTCCATGTTTTTGTAAAAGTTTTTGTATATAATTGGTGAAGTGCAGCCTTGTTGGGGAATGCTTTGTAAAAAAAAAATACCAGCTACGCCCATATTTAAGGTTGAGATCGCCGATACATAAGAATTCTCCCGTTGCAAGGGAGGGATCAGCTGATTTTTTAACTGCTGTTGTTATATTTTTGCTTAAAGTGGCTGATTTGTCGTACTCCTATGAGGGTAGAATTATACTAAATGGAAAGATGTCCTTGCCTTGGAGGATTTGCGAGTTTTCTAAATTATTGTGTGGAATCGTAGAAGTGCAATACTCTTGGTGGATGACGCATGAGCAGGGGGCGACTTTTTATTTTTCTATTATATTTATTCATCACTGCTTGTGTTTCCATTTTTGTAAGGAGGGGGAGGGCCTGGAAATTACATGGCATTTTCATTTCAAAATGGTGATTTTTCTTTTTTCACAGCATTAAAGGAGGTTTTGTTGTAACCATTTGCGCACCAACGAGATGGGTTCCATTGTGTCATTGGTTCTGTTTGTTCTGTTGTCTGGGTATTGGTTACACAACGAGACGAGTAGAGGCCTCGGTCATTCCACATCAATGTATCATTACATCACTATCACACACACCTAGAAACCTCTAGCTAGCCTGCGCCTTTTTTCTTTCATAACATCTCATTGGATAAGTGTAAAAGCATTGTTCAATGTCTCTCACCTGACACAGAACGAATCTGGTGTCTCCGCCCTCCCCGGATGCTTAATTCAAGTCGTCACTTTGTCCCGGGGACGTTTGTGGCAGACGGGGGCGTGGTTAGAGGTTGGAGGTCGGAGGTCCGCCGGGCCCATCCCACCCCTCCCCTTTACCGCTCTGGGAGGGGAAGTGGACTGATGGCCGGACGACTACCCAGCCGGGCGGTGGGGGTATGTGGCAGACGAGGGGGCGTGGTTAGCCGGCATCTGGACTGATCAACGCTGGCTTCCCCTCGTCTGCCGGCACCAGACCAGGTGTGGGAGTTGAAGTGATTGCCAATTCCCCAGACCTGGTGCTTAAAATGTTTGTGTGTTTGTGAGCCGACATCAGAGCCACAGAAAGGAAAGAGTGGTGGCCGGCTGAGGCACCTTGATGATGTCTGTTATAAATAAATGCCAGCACGGCTGGTTAGACCGTGAATCGTGTGTTCTCCTACCTTCCCCCGAACCCATGGGGGGGTTGGGTCCCCTACCACGTTAAGACCAGGCTCAATTTACTGTATGACTGATTCAAACCTAGAAAAGCCAATTATAGTCAATCTGGGTCCATTTTAGTATTAGTATTTAGTATTTAGTATTTAGCCCACTGCTCCTGGCTGCCCCTGGAGGAAGGACGGCCAGGATGGGATAAAAGCAGAGACTGTATCTCATCGTTCACGACTCCTGCATGTGTGTGTCTGTGTGTCACCCTCTGCATGTGTGTGGTATAATGTGTGATCAATAAATCCTTCTTCTTCTTCTTCATTCACATGCAAAGCCGTTCTGGTGTGCGGACTCAAGACAACCGATCCCCCAGAACAGAATCTCAAATACGGAAATCTGGATTTGTTCAAATTGTGCTGAATTTTATTTTGGCACATTTGTCCCAGGGCTGCAAGATTTGCAATTACTTGTGTCTTGCAACTGTAAGCTCTGAGTACCTGACACATCCACTACATATGTTGCAGGGACCCTTATAGGTCCCAAATAGCAAATAAACCCATGTCACAATATATGTCACTCTGGGGGACCCGACCCCCACAGGTTTGTGGGAAGGCAGGAGGACACTGGAATTTGGCTTTAACCCGCCGTGCGGGCATTTATTCACACACATAATAATAATAATAGACAAAGTGTCTCACAGACACTTGTACCGGCCAGCCGCCATTCATTCCTCTGTGGCGCCTACCTTGACTAACAAAACACACCAACATTTAAGCACCAGGTATGGGAATTTGCAATCACCTCAAGTCCCCACACATGGTGCTCACAGACAAGGGAGAGCTGGCACTAATCAGTCCAGACTCTGGCTAACCACACCCCCCTCGTCTGCCACAGTCACATATCTACATGTTACCAACAAACTGAAACCTGATCAGTTATTGACATGCTTCTTTGAAACACAATGGAACAAAGATTTTTCTGAAAGTAGTTCCCAGAGAACAATTATGTTATTTCTCCCATTGGTGATTTCTCTTTCTGCATACACTGTTATAACATGATTCTCATAACACGATTCTCCTCATCTGTTCCACAAATGTCGCAGCCTGATGACATTATCTTGGATAGCAGGCCGCTAATAGCACCATGAGTTGTGCATCAATTGCGCCTGCTATCTGCGCCGTCTTAATTCACAGAGATATTGCTAATGATATGGCAGCACAAACGCGGCCATAAAGTTTTGCTGCTGAGTGCAATTTGTGCTTGTTTTGCGTCTGATCGCAATTATCCATGTCGCAAAGTAAATAATCCATGCATCCGTGCGTCAGCGGGAGCCCGCTGAGCCTGAGACTGTGTGGAGCACGCGAGCGCTCACACACACACACACATGCTCTGGGGAGCCTGACACGGGGGTGGGGCACATGGGGCTGTTCAATTAGGAAAAGAAGTAAAATAAATATCTAAAATAATAAAAACACAGTTTATATTTTAGTTTTATTTGGAGACGCGGAGTGCAGAGTGGAGCAGAGATGCATAATGTCTCCAAGCCTCCAGAGTCTCCATCATTTGTGCCACTGCTCTACACTTGCCTGTTTAACAAATTATCAGTCTTAAATAAATATGAAACTTAAAATAATTTCCGGACAGTAGTCCGTAGTAGTTTAAAGTGTTTAATGAAATTGTAAAATTAGAAGAAAATCCGGGGGTGCTGCGCAGGTGCCGACTCAACGTGTGTAACCCATTACGTGCGTCACGAGGAGACCCCGTCAGGGGGGGGGGATCTCCCCGTGATGGGATCTCTAGCCCTGTGACGGGGGTTATAGACACATCGTCCCCAATGTTGACAAGTCCTCTGATGCGCACAGAGTGGAGGAACAGTGCCTTTTTTTCCCCTCTCCGCACAGTAAGTACATGCTTTCTGCAGGCGTCAGTGCAACTGCATGTGGCTATTAGCGCCGGGGTTTGTGAATTGGACGCATTTTGCAATGAGGCTCATTTGCATAGAAAGGCGCCAGTTTAGCACGAAATGTATGCACAATGCCTAATTTAAATACGCGCAATTAGCACCGGCACACCAAGATGCTATTTGCCTGGCAGCACAGTTAGCACTGCACTTCACTGTTTGTGGGTGCTTTGTGAATTAGGTGCTTGCTTTTTTGGTTATTTGTGCCGGTTTAGCAGCCGCAAAAGCACCGCAATCTTTTAATGAATCAGGCCCTAAGTATATACCTTGCAGTCTCTGGATCTGTCTGGTGAAGCTCTCAGCCTGGTGGGCACTGGCCAGACGCTCGTCCTCCAACAGACCTGGGAACAGAGAGAAAAGAGAGATGAGTCAGGTAGGAGGTTAGCTTTGGAGTCGAGTGGGGGTGATGACTTTGGAAGGTATTTGGGATTGTGATCCACAGTCAAGGTTGAAAATGATGGATGATACCATCTTGGGTCTCTCCTACACAAAGCACACAGTCATCCAGAGATAGAGCCCTAAAATACCTACTATGCGCTGACTCTCCCATATTTATTGCTAATCGAGTAATGTCACTCGATTAGATTGTCATTTTGAAGACCTCTACCAAAATAGTTCTACCAAATTTACTCCTGCTCACTCTTTGAAGAGATTGCTTTGGCCTTGAGCTAACCGTGAAGGGAGACTTAGTTGTGCCTCAATCTGTGAAATTAATTTAATGTCTCTCATAGTGAAATTTCCTCTTCCAATTTCTAATTTTAGCCATCTGGGACTAATGAAAGATTAGCCGTAGCTAATCATTGCTTTCATAGTCCCTCTCACAGTGAATAACTTGTCAATTGACCGTGTATGATGTGTATGGTGAGATGTTTAGTGAAGGACATCGCAGAGTTAACTGTTCATCTATTGGCTGGACTGATGCAACTGTACCCTGGACATCTAGACGGCCATGTGAAGGCAAGGCCCTGCTTATACCTGGCATTAACATGCGTCTTGGGTGATCCGATCACAAGTGGACAGCTCTAAGTACGTCTGTTCACACCTAGTGTTGGGGAGTAGTGAACTACATGTAATAAAACTAGTAGTTTAACTACATTTTGCAGTAGCTTGCTGGTAGTTCAACTACATTCATATTTGCATAGTGATTCAAGTAGTTAAATTACTTTTTGGACATATTTTGTGGAGTTAATTACTGAAACTACAAACAATATTGGCCCATAAAAGTAAAGGAATGATTTTTTAAATTTTATTTTACTATTGCTTCTCTACTAGCCTGATATCAGACAGAACTGTCAACTGCGTTTCCATCTTCAGTCTCAGATTGCCACCACTCTAACCGATTTCTGTGGGGGAGGGGGATTAGATTTTCCCTAACAAATCACCCCGTGTATCCACCTGAATCTAACGTCATTGATGCGTAGCCGTGCCAACATACTTGTTTTGCTGGGGTTTTAAGAGTGGAGTGGAGCGAAGTAAAAACAAAGAAGTAAGGTTTAGGTTTAATCGATTTAGAATAGCCTTGATAGCAGCGTCTATCTTGTTGGCCACCATTGCTGTTATTACTCCTCCAACGGCGTTAGTCCTGCCCGTGGTGTTGATTGGCTAGTCGTTAGTCGTTCCACGGCGCTCATTGGACCAAATGTTTTGTTCCATGTCGCAATACCAGTGTGCATGCTCAGGCAATGCATTTGTCAGGCAGCCACTTCTCTACTGTAATTGACCAGCCTTTGACCCTTTGACCAGCCCCGCCCCCTTTTTCTGTCATCCTGACGGCTGTGAAGGCCCAGACAATGCATTTGTCCGGCACCCACCACCACACATTTGACTGCATGTGCAAATGGGCAGGCGTTGCTCAGTGCTCACACAGCGACAGCATCATCATGGAATCTCCCGAATCTCAGCCTGAGGAAGAATCATACTTAACCAAATACATTACTTGTGAGCTATGGAAACCGAGAGTAAATACATTTGCGTACACCCTCCTAATAGAATGTGGCCATATGTGGCACAGACGACCCCCGAATGTGGTCTGAGCTGTACTGAGCTGTCCACTTGTGATCGGATCACCCAAGACGCATTTTAATGCCAGGTGTAAACAGGGCCTAAGAAGCTGTGCAGTCTCTTAGCGCATTGCCATGTACTATGTTAATAATAGCCCCTACAGGTTTTTAGATGGTCTAAATTTTAATTCTGGTTAAATTATTGTCACGTTTTTCAAGTAAAGTAGTTGTCTTAGCAGACTGCAGAATGATGTGAATTATTGTCAGGGTTATGCAGAACCTCCAGCAGTATTTTTTCTGTTGCATTAGGAAATTATAATAAAAAACATTTAAGATGGTTTTGAGTTTATGAATGACAGCACACTATTTCAATATGTTGATGATTTAATGATCTGTTCACCATCAAAGCAACAACAGACACACAAGCATTATTACAACAACTGGGGCATGTGATCACAGCAGAGGGGTAAATCCCTCTCCCCCAAATGCATAGTTGCCATCCAAAACATTCCAAAGCCTGTCTGGAGTAGTGCAAAGTAAGGGACTACTAATACACCAGAAGGTAATATGGACTGCCTCTAACTGATGCAGCACTAATACTAACAGCTGATTTACAGGAACCACAGAGTAGAGCCACATGTGAAGAAAAGGTTCTCTGGAATAAATCACAAGCATATGTCAAAGGAGGTTGGTGTGGGCCAAATGACAAACTATGCTTACCAAAATATCTGTTTCCCTTCTATGTTAAGATGACTCATGGTAAAGATCACATGTCAAGGGGGAAATTATGTTAGAAAGCAACAGCAACAGATGTTGGTTCTAGATATTGGTTCTAGATTTTGGTGAAAAATGTGTCTTTTGTGAACCTTTTGATCACTTGCAAATGGACTTTATTGAGCTAATATTGAGTGAAGGCAACAAATATTGTTTGGTAATTGTTGACATGCTTCTGAAATGGGTTGAAGTATTTCCCATTTCTAAAGCAGATGCAGGTGCTGTGGCCAAAGCTTTGGTAAGAGATCATTCCCAGATGGGGAATGCTCTGAAGTCACGCAAATGCTTTGAAGTCAGTAGGTGGGTATTTGGGAATTGTGTTTATCATCCAGCCAACAGAGGTGCTGTTCAGCGAGGAAATGGCACATTAAAAAACAAATTGGCAAATGTTGTAAAGAAATGAGTCTTAGTTGGACAAGAACAAGGATTAGAAGTAGAAATGGGTTTAGTCCTTTTGAATTGTTTGGAAGACCACTAAACACGAGGATAGGGCCCCAGAGAAGATAGTTACCTAGCACAGACCTATGCAAGGATGAAATTGTTATTGTACAAACCTCTCCACTGCACTTGATGACATTCACAGATTGGCAAATGACACATTACCAAGAGGGCCAAGTGACAGCTGCACAGCCTCATACCAGGTGACTGGATCGTGGTGAAGGATTCCAGGAGGAAAGGGTGGAGATCCCCCAGGTGGCAAGGCCCATTCCAGGTGCTCTTAACAACAGCTTCAGCCGCCAAGGTCACAGAAAGAGCTACGTGGATTTACGCCAGCCAGTGCAAGAAGACAACTGAACAAACGGACGACTAGCAGAGGATGACGCAACCCAGTAGGCCGTGACATCCCCCCAGGAGGCTTGAATGTGGCCTGCGTGGAGGTTCATGCTTCCTGCTCATAAGTGTGCTAATAGTGCTGCCACTCCTGTGGTGCCTGGAAGACTGAGGAGGACAATGCAACCACATCCTCTTCCAAAGCAACTGCAGCTCTCCAGAGACATGAGGGAGCCCTGTAGCCAATCGAGACCATGTAGCTTTGACAGAGAAGCCTTGGCAGATGAGGATCCAGAGACACACAATTCCTGGTGGACCTTCCTAGAATATCTAAGCAGGAGGGCACCGGGGTCTGGGCCTAAACTGATAATATACAAGCCACCAGGTAGTAGGAACTCATTGTTCAAACTGACCACAAGTCATAGCGACTGCACCAGGGATGTAGTGGAGTTTACAGGTCACATAAAGATGCGAGAATGTGAGACCAAACCTCACTGGGTGACAACGAAAGAAGGGTGCAAAAGAGCAGCTACAGCGTACCTCAAAGCGACACATTCCAACATACCACCAGTGGCAGCTACCAGTTGCTGGCAGATGCTCTGTGATAACAGTTTTGACCCGCAACCTCCACTAAATACCACAACCATGGCGCCAGTGGAAACTCCGACAGAGGTGAAGGTGTCCGGCAACTTCACATGTGTGTTTGTGGGACAATCACGCTGCCAGACACACCTGACAGGGCAGATGAAACTTACAGTATATTCGGGGGGAGTGTCCATGTCCGTGGATTAAACTACTGACTGTTGTACTGCCAATGTTCATGGTAAAGCTTTTACCATGAACATTGGCAGTACAACAGTACAACATTGGCAGTACAACAGTTACACATTTTTTAAATAATTATAAATAGCACTCGTTAATATTTATCAATCAACTCGATACGGCACCACCAACTTGAAACCCCAAGCTGGAAAGGGTAAACTAAACCAAATTAATTGTAATTATCAGTCTCTCAAATCTGGGTGTAAGTTCTAAATTCAGGAATTTGTTTCTGTGTACAGTACAATACTCACAAAGACTCAACATACCCACGGACCCAAAATCAACTTAATAACTAAAACCTTTATTTTAATAAAACATTCAATAATAAGAGAATAGATTAATAAGAAATAAAAATCATAAACAAACATAGAAAAGAGATTACATAAAGCAGATATTCAACATCATAATCTGATGAGATTGGAGAGAATATGCGGAGTGAAAGGAATTAAAGAAATCAAAGAAGGAACCCTTCTGACATCAATAACATGACCACCAAGAGTAGCGATGGATTGATCTTGCCTGTCATGGTGTAGTGCTCTGTCGCGGACGAGGTACCAAGGGACGGAGACTTCCCACGGTCGCTTTGGCGAACGCGACTCCCGGTGGAAGTGGATCCCACTGGTGGTCCGCGTCAGCAGTGGGAGTGAGGCAACAGCGATGCGGTGAAGCTCCATTCACTCCTGGATTCGTCTGGACGGCAGGTGTTGCTACAGTCTCCTGGAGCAGAGACCAGTGCGCGACTTTCTGCGGAGTGTCTGGAGACGTTGGACGTCGGATGGTAGATGAACTAGCTTGTAACTAAACTCGTCCAAAATATCTTGAAAATAATGTCGTTGGCGGTTCGACATTGATCAAAAATTATTATCGACTTAAAAAGAATTAACTACAAAAATCAAAACATGTGTTGCGCATTCACGCGTCTTAAAGTTTAAAATAAAAGAATTTAAAAAATCTGTCCTGCTATTGCTTGGTGTTGCCCTTCAATCCAGCCGCCAACCAGAGTCCTTGTTCTTTTTTTTAACAAATTTTTTTAACATAGACATTTAAGTAAATATTCCTCCATCATATTCTCCCAATCTCACCACATCTGATAATTTCAAAACTATATATGGTAGATAATTACATATTGGAAAATGTATATTGGTATGAATATAAAAAGAAAAGTAACAAAAATAAAACATTTGAATTTACAGTATCAAAGTATTTTCAAAACTATTCTAGCAACACCTAAAGAAAATAAATCTGTATCTTGTTAATTTTCTACGTGATTTAATTACTAACTTATAAAACCTAATTCCTAACATTAGTAATAATGCATGAATATAATTACTATCTCTAACAGGTGTGGATAATATAAAAAAATTGATTTCTAACCAAATAAACTACTCTAACTTTAATACTAGCATTAATAAAAGAAGAGATATAAAAATGCATTTGGTTGCATCAACAAAGAAAAGACTATAGAAAATAAAAAGTAACAAGCGGTTACAATGGGCTTTGGCAATGACTTGCATTCCTTCCACAGTCTAGCAGGTGGCACTCATGCTCCATGCAACTTTATACCTGAGAGGCCATACCTGGCGGCACGGTGGCTCAGTGGTTAACACTGCTGCCTCACACTAAGAAGGTCCTGGGTTCAATTCCCACCTGGGGCACTGTTGGCACCTGGGTTATCTCCCGATCAGGGGCCTTTCTGTGTGGAGTTTGCACATTCTCCGCATGTTCGCATGGGTCTCCTCCAACATAAGGACCTCGACTAAAAACGTGCAGAACACTTCCTGTCCTGTCCCTGACCACGACATGGACCCACCACCTGGAATTGGTCCCCGGGCGCCAACAAAGTGAGGGCTGCCCACTGCTCCTGGCTGCCCCTGGAGGAAGGACAGCCAGGATGGGATAAAAGCAGAGACCGTATCTCATCGTTCGCTACTCCTGCATGTGTGTGTGTGTGTCACCCTCCGCATGTGTGTGATGAATAAATCATTCTTCTTCTAAACCATAATGGCAGCTGGTTCATTATTTTCTATGGCTCTAAAATTCAGAGACTTTTGAGGGTTGGTTTATATTTCCTGTCATCTTCCACAGAATAACCTTACATTCCTTGTAAATTGTTTGTAGTTCATTTTGATCATGATCATTTGATCATTTGATAATCTCAGATTCCTTGATGTGATAATCCGAAAGGAGAAAACACAGCTACAGGGGCCCACGGAAGATCCACAGCTAAACTAACGGTCCTGCCGTGAGGTTGTGACCGAAAGGATCACCAAATGCTTTAACGTTCGGTCGTAAAATCCTGTGGCCAGGACCAATGTTTTCCTGTTCAGATATCTTCTGGTAAAAACTTTGGGGTCACACTTTTATTGTGGTTGAGGTCATAAAGGTGATGACTGCTATCCGCAGGAATTCTAGAGTGATTACAATCACTCCATTGTTCCATTTGGGAAGGTCAGCGTGAAGTCGGCGTGAGGGCCATCATGTGTGATCAGATAAATCTCTGTGATCACAATAGCTCTGTGATGATGCATGATGTCCGCTACAACAGTCACAGTCACCAACAGTTTAAGATATCATGTTGGTCTTGGGATTGGATTCATGTACTCTAATTACTGGCAATGTGGCGACTACGCATATGACAGACCACCTACTAATTGGAATGGATGTTGTTACTTGGTAAAATTGCAGATACATAATATTATCATGCTGAGAGGAGAGAAGGCTGGTTCATCAAGAAGCAAATGAGAGTTGGCTCAATTTCATGCCCTACACTCATATCACTGACACATCTCTTTGGGTGAGAAA
The DNA here is from genome assembly GCA_900302355.1 of Cyttopsis rosea. NCBI lineage: Eukaryota > Metazoa > Chordata > Actinopteri > Zeiformes > Parazenidae > Cyttopsis > Cyttopsis rosea. The sequence continues at coordinate 8,824 of OMKR01105041.1, read as the reverse complement.
TGGGGATTGGGCATTCCCGTGGTACGGTGTGACATTCTTAGTTGACCATATTGACATCACATACGCTATGTCATCATTTGCTAATGAAACAGTATTTACACTATCTGATCGATTCATAGAGAGCATTGAATGAATCTCTTACTTAAATCACCTTTTCAGCTTTTAAATTGGCTGAAAACGTGTTTTTGGCCCTCTGTACACACTTTGATGAAAATGCTCAAAACCTGAGAAATAAATGTTAGATGACTCTTCCAAATTAATTGGTGATGGACAGATAGCCGTCTTCCTTGAGCCTGGCTCTGTCCAAGGTTTCCTCACAGAGGTTTTTTGTTGCCACTGCATAGATAAACATTTGCTCAAGTGGGCAATATTGGGTCCTTGAAGGGGGTAAATTTATACAAAATACAATTGCAAATTACAATACAATTGCTGACTGCAAGCCAAGAATATTTGTGTCTGTGTAATAAGATGCCTGTACCGAATGGATAAATACCGACTGAAGGATGCAGAGTCACTCTCAGTCTGAACACTCACAGTCTTTTTAAATACAGATTTCTGCCACACCAGCTGGTCATTTTCGCAAATTAACCCCCGACAGTGATCAGGTCCTTGTATCACTCTGAAGGGGTTTACAGAGAGACATACAAAAACCTGGATATGTTCTTGTTCCATCCTAAATATGGAGGATGCGTTGGTTCCCTTTCACAGGGACTGCGAGCTATTATTCATGGGACTTGATCGACAGATCATGTAATCCAATCAAAGACTCTCGATTCACCCCAAATGACGACGCTGTGCTACTGTCCCATTCCCGCGTATATAACTGCAGGTTGGCTTCCTCTCTTCCTCATTTCTTACTTCACGTAAGAAGAATCCTACATCAATATTCTCAAATTTCACAGAATTCTACTGTTTCATCTTTCAGTTTCCTACGTTGTACAAGTTGGTGTGAGTCACCGGCTCGAGTACTGTTTGGTGAGTTAGTGTAGTGTTTTCTTACCATCTATTTTTTCTTATCTTCATTTGGGAACAAATGAACATGGCGTCTAGGAAGGCGTACCTGGACCAGACTGCATCACCAAGATGGGCCTCCCAACCACAGCCGGGGAGTTCTACTCCGGAGCCCCCCACCGGAACGCTCCATCTATCCCGCTGTTCCGCGAGGTGCATGCGTAGTTGGCGGAGGGCTGGGCTAACTCTTTCTCAGCGCAGGGGCCAGTGAGGGGGTTCGAGGCCTACCGCCATGTGGACCAGGCCCAGGAGCTGGGCTACCTATCCTTCCCTCTGGTGGAAGGGCCCATCGCTGGCTGTCTTGCCCCAGGGGAATGCATTGGCCTGGGGAAGAAGCCCAACCTACCCTCCAAGGCGGCCAAGCAACTAGCGTCACTGGCGGAGAAGGCCTGCACCATCAATACACAGGCCCTGTTCCAGTGTTACCAGGCCAAACTGCTGGCGGAGCTGGTCGGCTTGGCCACGGTAAAGGAGGAGACGCTGGTGGAGCTACAGAAGGCCATGGACCTCTCCCTCTGCCTCACTCAGTGCACGGCCCAGGCTCCCGGGCGTAGCATGGGCGCTACATCGGGCCCTCTGGTTAGGCCTGACCAGGCTCCAGGAACGGGACAAGCTGCCACTGCTGGCCTGGATGATCAGACAGAGGTTCTCATGAGAGAGATTCACTCCCTGCTAGAAAAAGGGGCGGTGCGGGGCATCCAGCGAGAGAGAGGCACGTGGGCACTACAGCAGATACTGAAAAAAGACAGAAACTTTCGCCCGATATTAGATCTACGAATGTTAAACAAGCATCTAATAAAACTTTATTTTCAGATGCTGACCACACGTCAGTTGGTGAGAAAGCCTACAAATTCCTCACACTCCCCTTCAGGCTGTATTTAGCCCCTCGAGTGTTGTGGGATGTGGCGATAACACCATTATGCCGGCAGGGGGTAAGAGTGTACAACTATTTGGATGACTGGATGTTCTGCAGTCAGGCAGCCAGTTTAACCCTTTCTCACCTGTGGAGTCTAGGCTTCGCTATCAACATGGAGAAAAGTTTATTAACCCCGAGTCAGCACACCCCCTTTTTAGGCATGGAGCTAGACTCGGCCTCAATGATGGCCCATCTCTCTTCAGCCAGAGTTCAGGCCACCAAGTCATGCGCATTACAGTTCGGACCCGGACAGTTAGTGACTTTTGTGCCAGAAACTGCTGGGCATGATGGTATCAGCAGGCGCTGCACTGCCCCTCAGCATGTTGCGGGTCAGGTCGTTCCAGAGGTGGTACGCAGCCAGACGTTTTCACCCAGTATAGGACAGACACCGCAAAATAATGTCATTGAGGTGAAGAGGGCGCTGTCAGTGTTGAGAAGACTACGGTTCCTTCATGCGGGTATCATACTCCACCTGATGGTGGAGTATGATACCCGCATGAAGGAACCGTATAAACACGAGCTGCACACAGTGTAATTAGATCTTCAGCACTTCCTGCCGGCCCTAAAGGGCCGACATGTTCTGGTGAGGTCAGACAACACATCGGCGATAGCATACATCAATCGCCATGGTGGGGTCCGGTCCCTCTCCTTGTACCACATGACGAACTGCTTACTGTTGTTTGCAGAACCTCCTCTCCCTTTGGCCGGTCCACATCCCTGGCAGACTCAATCATGGGGTGAACCTATTGTCCAGGGGGAACCCCCAGGCAGCAGACAGGCGCCTTCACCCCTAGGTGGTGGCAGAGATCTCGAGACAGTGGCCGGGCGGAGGTGGACCTGTTTGCGTCACAAGAGATGGCACAGTGTCCATTTTGGTTCTCCCTGCCCAGCCCCCGTTGGGCATGATGCTAGCCCACCCATAGCCGGAGGCGCCGCTCTACGCTTTCCCCCCTGTGGCACTCATCCAGCCATTGCTGAACAGAGTGAGAGGACAATCTGTTATTGCGGCTAGTGGCCCCCTATTGGCCCAGCCACCCGTGGTTTGCTGATCTGTGCCACATGAGTGTGGGTCCCTCGTGGGAGCTCCCTTTCTGATGAGACTTACTCTTGCAGGTGCACGGAATGATATGGCACCTGTGGCGCCTCCGGGCCTGGTACCTGAGAGGGAGAAGCTCCTAGGCCTGTTAGATGTGGTGGTCTCCACTATACAGAGAGCCAGGGTGCTAAGCGCTCCCAGTACACACTGAGGTGGCGTATTTTTGTCCAGTGGTGCAAGCAATGGGGACACACCCCCTCCAACTGTCCTATAGGACCAATATTGGAGTTCCCACAGGGAGTATTCGCGGAGGGAAAAGCAGCCTCTACCCTCAAAGTCTATCTGGCAGCAATCTCAGCATGTAATGTAGGCTTGGACGGCTTCACACCAGGCAGTCAACCACTGGCATCGCACTTTATGGTGGGCATGCGACACCAGCGCCAGCCTGAACATCCTTGATCCCTAATTGGAATTTATTGGTAGTCTTATGGGCCTCCATTTGTGTTAGGGTTAATTCATGGGTGGAGGAGATAAAGTGGTCATGCGTCCAAATGTATCCTTCACTCCGAAGGTCATCACCACCCCGTTTCGGAGTCAGGTCATTGAGTTAGCGGCATTCTCCCCACCGCCTTTTGAGTCAGCGGAGCATGAGAGGCTGAACACTTTGTGCCTGGTTCGGGCTCTGCAGTGTTATGTGGACTGCACTAAGGACTTTAGGCGTGGGGACCAGTTGTTTGTGTGCTTTGGCGCCCAGGAAAAGGATCCCTGTCCAAGTAGCGATTGGCTCATTGGCTAGTGGAGGCCATAGACCTGGCCTACAGGAACCTGTCAAGCCCACAGGGCCTGCACGCACATTCCACCAGTGGATTGTCCTCCTCTTGCGCCTCTTCAGAGGGGCGTCGTGATGGATATATGTTGAACAGCTTTTTGGAGCTCCCCTCACACATTTGTGCAGTTTTACATGTTGAACATTACTAGGTCTGTGCTGCCACATGCCATGTTTGGCGCACAGATTTCAGCAGGTGCTACAGAAAGTATCACACGTCTGGGACAAACACTCCTGTTGGGGGTACCTTATTACGTGGACCACCATACTGTTGCATGATGGTATATGGTCCCATGAGTAATAGATCACAGTCTCTGCTATAGGGAATGTCTGAGAAGGGACCAGATCTATTACTGTGCTGCGGTACGGTGCCCCACCGAGGCGCTCAGCAGCGAATATATATATATTAAATACCCCCGCGCAGGGGCGGGACGGATACGCAGCGTCATCACTGTTGTGGCACGGTGGCTCAGTGGTTAACACTGTTGCCTCACAGCAAGAAGGTCCTGGGTTCGATTCCCGCCCGGGGCACTGTTGGCACCGTGCTCCGGTGGGTTATCGCCCAATCAGGGGCCTTTCTGTGTGGAGTTTGCACATTCTCCCTGTGTTCGCATGGGTCTCCTCCAACATAAGGACCCTGACTAAAAAACGTGCAGAACACTTCCTGTTGCCATGGCATGGACCCACTACCTGGAATTGGTCCCCGGGTGCCGACAAAGTGAGGGCTGCCCACTGCTCCTGGCTGCCCCTGGAGGAAGGACAGCCAGGATGGGATAAAAGCAGAGACTATATCTCATCGTTTGCCACTCCTGTGTGTGTCACTCTCCGCATGTGTGTGATCAATAAATCATTCTTCGGCATGAATGCAGAGTCTTCATTACATAATCTGTCGATCAAGTTCCATGACTAATAGATCTGGTCCCTTCTCAGGGAATCATGGTTGCAAACCCAGATGTTTTCCAATCTTCATTTCAGAAGCAGAGGGAAACCTACTGAGTTCTTTACCGGAAAGAACCAACTCTTACATGGATGTATGTTGCAACTGCACAAATCCGTTATTTGACATATCACAGTACAGTACACAAAATGAAGCAGGGAGACAAACCCACCCTGTAGCTCAAGGAAGCCCTCCTGGTGTCTCTGCGACGTCTCCCTGCTCTGGTCCAGCTCCAGTAGCAGCTGCAGCATCTGGGACCTGAGCTCCTCCAGTTCCTCCTCCTCCTCTTCACCTCCTCCTCCTCTCTCGCCGTCCACCTCCTCCACTTCCCCCTCGTTGTTCACCTTCTCCAACTTCTCCACCTCCTCCTCCAGCTGGCCCTTCTCCCTGCTGCTCCCCTCCTCCTCCTCCCCCTCCTCCACCTTCAGGTCACACATGTCGTCTGGGTGGACGGAGGAAGAGGGGGGGGGGAGAGAGAGAGAGAGAGAGAGAGACAGAAAGCGCGTCACTGTTAGTTGACTATGTTGGAAGACTCCAACACTACCTACATCAATCAATCAATCAATTTTATTTAAGGTGTAAAATCACCATGCGGCATGGTTCCGATACACGTCACAGTAAAGAACACACAGGAGAGCAAGCAAAGAAATAGTCACAGTAAAACAATGACATTAAAAACATCAAAGTAAAAACAACAAAGCCAAAGAGGTGCCTGTACATAGCAAAAAAAACATCAACATTAAAATAATTTTAAAAGGATGATGGACTCGACTCAACTCGACTCAACTCTGTAATGAAGCAAATAGAGGTAGGTTTTCAGTCTTGATTTAAAGATTTAAACTCAGCGTGCTTCTTGAGATGTACTGGGAGGCCATTCCAGAGAGCATAGGGCCAAAGACCGATCCCTAGGGCACACCAAACTTTACATCAGAAAATTCAAAGATTTGAATTATTGTAACTTACACATTGAGTTCTATTTGATAAATATGAATGAAACCATGAAAGCACCGTCCCCTGGATGCCAATATGCTTCTCCAAATGGCTTAGAAGTACAGTATGCTGTGATCCACAATGTCAAAAGCTGCACTCAAGTAAAGAAGCAGCAACAATGATGTTAAGTCAGAATCAACAGTAATTAGTAGATCACTGACTACTCTGGTCAACGCAGTTTCAGTGGAATGACGGGACCAAAAGCCAGATTTAAATATATCGAAGAGATTGTTGTTGGATAAGTAGGCAGTAGGTTTTATCAGCGACAGCCCTATTAAATCCCCCCCTCCCCCATGGAAATGGGTTAGAGTGGAGGCAATCTCAGACTGAAGATGGAAATGGAGTTGACAATTTTGTCTGATCTCAGGCTCGTTTTTTTTTGAGCAGCGGTTTGATAATGGGAGTTGTAAAAGCTGACGGCACAGCGCCTATAGAAAGAGACTTATTTATGATATCCAGAATAGGACTAATTAAAGCAGTAAGTAAGGAAGCAGGAAGCAGTTCTTTAAAGGTGCCGGGTTTAGAGTTTAGCAACCACTGAGGGTACAGATTGTAACCAATTGAAATTCGCGAAAAACGCCGCGAAAAAGTCCCTCTCTAGAGCCAGTGTTTGGTTTGTCCGTTCTGGGCTACTGTAGAAACATGCGGTGCAACATGGTGCGCTCCATGGAAGGGGCTCCAGCCCTCATGTACATATAAACGGCTATTTCTAAGGTAACGAAAACACTTATTTTCATGGGATTATACACTAGTTAAAACATATTTATGAATATTATATTCCATTTCTCCCAAGTCTGTTCCGCCAAATGCCACTAATTCTACACACTGCACCTTTAAAAGGTTTAGATGGCATCGGGTCTAATATGCAGGTTGTAGATTTGGATGCAGTTACCAGGCTGCTAAAGGCCCCAGGGGAAATTAATTCAAACTGTGAAAGAGGGCAGTTTGTCCAAGTCACAATGCCTGCATCCATCAAAGCATTAGAGGTTTCATAGCCATCATTCTAAGATTGTGGACCAGTGAATCTCTAATGGAGTCAATCTTATTTGTGAAGAAGTTCAGAAAATCATCCGCATTGAATGAAGAGCTATTGGCAGGGGTATTCTGTGTGAGTTTAGCAACAGTATCAAACAGAAACCGTGGATTATTTTTTATTATTGTTAATCAAGTGAGATAAATATGCTGTCCTAGCAGCTGAGAGTGCACGTTTATACATCTTAAAATTCTGTTTTAATGCACGGGTGTCAATTGAAAACCATGGCGCTGATTTCATCCGAGTGCATTTTGTGGTTTTAAGAGGAGCGACAGAGTCAAGCATTTTGAGCAGGGCACAATTCAGATTGTGTGTAAGATTATTAAGGGAATCAGAATTTTCACTACAGGAGTCAAGTAGGTAGACACTCAGCCAGTATCCAGCAGACCTAGCATTGCTGTCAGTACAGTGATAAGTATATGCATCAGGCTCTGAAGACTTGCTAGGAGTACATAGAGAGACATTGAAAAAGACACAGGAGTGATCAGAAACTGGAAGCTGTAAAATAGATAAAACATCAGCATCTATCCTCCTTTGTAAAAATTTGGTCCAGTGTATTTCCACAGTTGTGAGTGGCATTCTTCACATGTTGGATAAAGTCAAGACTAGTGACAAGGTCCATAAATGCTCTAGAATATGAACAGTCATTTACATGCAAGTTAAAATCACCCAGTAAAATTACTCATATTTGACAAGAGCAATCGACAGTAATTTAGAGAACTCAGATAAAAGATTTGGATTGTGCTTGGATTGTAAATTGTTATTGCAAGAATGTGTTGTTGAGTTCGAATAACCATGGCTAAACGTCAAACGTTAAGAAATTTCCAAAACTGCATTCGGTGCAGGTGAACAGGTTAGAAAAAATGTCTCACTGTCCACTATCTCCATTTATTACTGTCCACTGCCCCCATGTCTCACTGTCCACTACCTCCATGTCTCACTGTCCACTATCTCTATGTCTTACTGTCCACTATCTCCATGTCTCACTATCCACTACATCCATTTTTCACTGTCCACTACCTCCATGTCTCACTGTCCACTACCTCCATGTCTCACTATCCACTACCTCCATGTCTCACTGTCCACTACCTCCATGTCTCACTGTCCACTGTCTGGAGCGTGAAGCATTAAACTATAGCAGTACAGGTTTTGTTAAGTCTTAAGGGTGTTAGTTATTGGTACATCCTTTAGACAGTACAGAACCTGAAATGTATTGGTGAATTTCTGATTACTTCATCTACGAAATTTACTACCGACTTGCTATTTGGGTTGCAAGGTTATATCTAAATGCTACATCAATACACTGTATATTTTCTGTATATACATACATTCTGTAATGTATGACATTGAGTTTCCATCTTTAGTTTGCTTCTCTCTCAGTGGCTATTTGCACATTGTGGCAGCAAATAATAATCTAATAATAATAAACTTTATTTATATAGCACCTTTCATAACAAAGTTTCAAAGTGCTTGACAAGGCAAAAAATGGTGAACAGCAATAGTAAAAACAATTTAAAACAGTTTAAAGGTATACAACAGAGAGGAAAGAGCTAAAAGAGCAAATAGAGATAAAGTATAATAAGAAAAATAAAACTGTATAAAAAATATCTACGACATTATCTTTATTGATATTTCTGTGCATTGCACATGGTTTCCGTATACCTTTATCACTGTTTTGGGCTGCCAAATAAGTAGCTCTCATCTTATACAACATGATCAGGAACACACACACACACACACACACACACACACACACATAATCACACGCACACGTAAATATATCTCCACCCCTCCCACACCGGGGCTTATTCACCTGCCGCACCTGAGAATGCCGCGATGATGTCACCTACAATCCTATCACTTCAAAGACCAAGAAGCAATTCAGCAGCATCAGTGCACGGAGCGAACACTACCTCTCACACCCTCCTTTGTCCCTCTGTCTTGTGCTCTGGCCTCTAATGGTAATTCCCCCCGCAGGAAGGTCATAGATGATGAAGGGGAGATTTACAATATGGGGTCCACAATTAGGTGGTCTTGGGTTTCTGCCCACTGGCACTCACTGCTCTACAGCAGCA
>OMKR01105029.1:0-22030 GCA_900302355.1 Cyttopsis rosea | reverse complement strand
AATGTAGTCTGCCACAATTATGACTTTCTGTAAGTCTGTGTGTTTTCTAATCATTTACAACTGCTTGCAAAAGGAAATGTCACCTTTTAACTTGAAATTATTGTAATTTAATATAATTTAGCAGTTAATTAGGTCACTAGCATACATTTTTTTTGATTTTTCTGCCTTGTATTGGTTACAATACAAAGCATTTGAAGTTTAAAACAAAATAAGTTATATTATTTTGGGGAAAAACAACTATTTATTTTGGGGTTTCTATTAAAGATATTTTTCTGTCTGGAATGCTTGTTTATCATTTACTTGCATTGCCTTGGAATGTATGGAAGCCCATAGGGAACTAAATTAAAATGAAAATGTAATTCCACAATAGCAATATAATTTTCCACATATGTATGTGTTATTTGAGTCAAAATGAAAATGAAAATGCAATAATCCAATTTTCATTTTCATTTTCACATACTTGTATGGGCATTCTATGACCATATGAAAATTTAAATGGAAAAGCTGTTTGACATTTACAGTTGACAAAAAGTCGTACCCCACTGTAAAGTGGACAACATTCAAATGTTAATTCAATTTGAAAATTAAAATGCAATATAAACAATGTAATCTCATTTTCCATTTATGCAAGCAATAGTTTAGTCAGAATTACAATTAAAATGCAATTTTCTAACAATTTGAAAATAACATTTGACATTTCATTTTCAAAGACTTCCACTGCAAAAAATGCTCTAAAAAGGTTCTACTTGCATTTTGTAACGGAACTTGTAAAAATGCAAGTTTACTGTTTTTACTGTTAATGAATTGTTAGAAAATTGTATTTTAATTTTAATTGTGACTAAAATATTGCTTGCATAAATGGAAAATGAGGTTACATTGTTTATATTGCATTTAAATTTTCAAATTTGAATTAACATTTGAATATTGTCCACTGAACAGTGGGGTATGACTTAAAAAATAAGATGTCAAACAGCTTTTCCATATTTATTTTAATATGGTCATATGAGTAATATACATATGATACAAATTGGATTATTGCATTTTCATTTTCATTTTGACTCAAATAACATACATATGTGGAAAAGTATAATGCTATTTCTGCTATGGAATTACATTTTCATTTTCAAGTTTACATTTTCATTTTCATTTAGTCCCCTATGGGCTTCCATAGACTCAATGTGATACATTGATGTTATTTGCTTTGGGTTTTGTTTGTTGTGGTTGTGGTTATTCTTTAATTTGTATCCAAAACCATTTGGGGTAGAATTCCAAATGGAAATTGCTTAAACCGCTCATCCTGCATGTCCGCCTTGTGTGCAGCAGTGTGGACTGAATTGCTGTCTGCATGACGACATTAAATACGGACTCTCCCACTCAAACTTGGAAGAATGCACTGAAAATAAAGCCAAAAAGCATAACAATAATACATTTAGAAGAAAAAAATTATACAGTGCAGAAGAATGCAGTGTCAAAAAAAAGACAAAAAGCTGAAATTGCTGAAATTTGTTTAGAATAAAGAACAATACCAGTGCAGAAGAATACACTGTGAAAATTAACAAGGGTTGTATGCCTCTGCCAACCAGTGAAGTTGCAGTTTACATCCATGTCTGTCCAGATTCATATAATATATGTAGTGCAGACTTTGAAGGAATTTTATAAATTTTTTGGCGAAATGGATGATTCCATTGAATAATTTCCAGTGAGAAAAATGATGTCTTCACTTAGAGACTATTTTTACAGAGGAGTACAGAGGAAAAGTGTTTTTGCAGAACATTATGATATCACTGTGAAGTTGACCATTGACCTTTTGGATATAAAATGTCATCACTTCATCATTTTATCCTAATTTTGTCATAATTAACATATGAATGAATTCTTCGAGTTATGGCCAAAAACATGTTTTGTGATGTCACACTTTGACCACCAAATTCTAATCGGTTCATCCTTGAGTCCAAGTGGACGTTTGTGTCAAATTTGAAGAAATTTGACGGTAACCCGAAAACATAACGCCTCCGGCCACAGCTGTAGCCGGGGCATAAAAATGCCAAAAAGCAGAAAAATAATACATATGGGCGAGATAACCACAGTGCAGAAGAATGCACTGGAAAAAAGCCAAGAAGTAGAAAAATTACAAATTTAGACAAAAACAATGGGGTGTGAAAATGTTACTTGCACGACTATTACATATTTAGCTTAATAGTCTAAGCATTTTTCGCACAATTCTACAGTGAATACTTAAAATCTGTTGTTTATTTTCAAGATAGATATCTATTGTTTATTTTATGTGGGATTTCCGAGGATGTGCGGGCTATTCTATTGGAATGGAACAAGCAATAGCAGTGGCCTTCCTCACGGAGTGCTTTTGTTGATGTAAGTTGTACATTTTCTGGGAAAAGCTACGAAAAAAGAACTCCAATACAGTCACATCGTAAAATCGTAATTGATTAAAATTGGCCAAAATACTGGAACCAGGATGAACGCATTCACAGCCGAGACATGTTGATTTTTATTAAAGCACTCTCTCCGTTCTACCGTGGCGTGTGCGCAGCTCGGCTGGTAGGCCACTTTGTACTGAAGTGGTAGTGAGAGTGAATTTGCAGAGTTCCAACTATTGATTAAAAAACTCCTCCCACACAAAGTGAGGCATGGTGCAGTATCATCACTGAACCGGCGCGTTGTTTCCGTGAAATGCAAATGTTCTTCATTTTTCCCACAATGCCAATACAGATGGCCTGAACCGGTGATTCTCTGGGGTACGCGTACGTTTGCCAGATGGTACACCAGAGGAATATGTGCACTGAGAAATTGGGGGAAAAACAAAACATTTAAACATGAGTCTGTATTTTTTGTTATCTACTTTACTGTTAATTATGTATTATCCCAAGGACACACAAAAACAAAAGGGTGACACACACACAGTGGCAAATGATGAGATTTGGTCTCTGCATTTATCCCATCCTGGCCGTCCTTCCTCCAGGGGCAGCCAGGAGCAGTGGGCAGCCCTTTTTTTTTCGTCAGCGCCCGGGGACCAGTTCCAGGTGTATCCATGTCGTGGTCAGGGACAGGAAGTGTTCTGCACGTTTTTAGTCGGGGTCCTTATGTTGGAGGAGACCCATGCGAACACGGGGAGAACGTGCAAACTCCACACAAAAAGGCCCCTGATCGGGAGATAACCCACCGGAGCACGGTGCCAACAGTGCCCCAGGTGGGAATGGAACCCAGGACCTTCTTGCTGTGAGGCAGCAGTGTTAACCACTGAGCCACCGTGCCACTTGTTCATCTAATCTACTTAAAACGTTACAGTTTGAAAATGACTTCTCTAAAAAGGACAATTTAAAGGATGATCAATTGTATGCTTGTGTGAGAGAGGGAGAGAGTGCAAGAGAAATTAACTTGCAGTTGCCTTTTTGTTGTCAGAGATACATATTGGAGATGTGATGTTATTTAAAATAAATTTACATTCAAGTGCCATGATGAGAGATGGACTATTAGAGAAGCATGTGTTCACACATGAGATTGTTTGTGGTTTTGAGGGATAGCGACTTGTAGCTGGTACCTTCCTATTTTGGTGTGATCAGAGGTGGTACTTGGTTCAAAGGTTCTGAGAACCACTGTCCTAAACTAGATCATTGCTGGGTGTGATGGTCTTTCAACACCTTCTATCAGGTAACTACCCGTGTTTCTGAAAGCCGCATTTTATATTCCCTTTCGAATTTCAGAGTTCAATAGACCCTTTTATTTGTCGCCAACGTAGCTGGATCAACGGAACTCACAATGTTAGTAACCATAGTCACTTTTCATTTGATATTTGAAAAACACTTTGCCCCTGCGGCAATATATTTTATGTGTCTTTGAATCTCACAAGGCGCATTTGCTCTCTATGATGACATATTATCGATCGGATCAATCGCCGGGTGGGACATCATGGCGGCACAGTGGGGAGACGTGGCTTTGATTTGATCCTGTCTCTGTGTGCATGTGGCGTCCCATTCAGTGTCTCTGAAGTGAGTGGAGACAGAGTCCGGAGACTCTGCATCATCCCAAAATGGGAGCTGAGCTGGTAGAGAATGGATTGATGGATGGATGGATAGATGAATTGAGTTGTCGTATCTTAATGTTGTTATCCAGCTAACTATGGAGGACCTAATTACTCAAAATGAAACTTTTTGAAAAGTGTCATTATGAAAGTGCTGGAAATATGTCTTTTGGAAAAGTGTCATGGGGAAATGAAGCCTATTATTATCAAAACTGGCATTTATGAGATTGATTATGGAATAAAGATGAATTAGACACAGCAGTATTATAGTGAAAATCGTAATTAGGAAAAATGTATAATAAGGATAATATTCGTTTTCATGCAATATTTCCAAATTTTTTTTTGAATTATTTCATTATTTCATTTTGAGTCATTGGGTTGCCCCGTATGTACATTACTCACATTACTCCCGATTGTCCTCTGTGCCTGACTCTCCCAGTCTAACTAATGATCCCGCTAGGCCTGAGAAACTCTCGCTGTCAGATGAGGTTCTCTTTGGAGAAGGCCAAACTACAGCTGACAGTGTGGTTGCCTTGAGGTGGAGACCAGTCGTGACTGCACAACTTAGAGGATGAAACTTTGTGCGGACTGACAGACTTTTTACGGACTTAACTTCGTAACTCATCTTGTCCAAGTGGGAAGGCGGTATCCATTCTCAGTAAATCTCTGCAATCCCACCGTTACACAAAATAAGAAGACGGACGCCCGTGGCCATTGTGATCAAGGCAAGCTGGCCCAACAGTGGTTAACATAATAACAGCAACTGAGGTTTTTCACTGCTTCCTGGTATATTCAGAGTACTTCCTACTTTAATTTATTTCCCTCAGTGTGTATTCCGAGGATTTAAATAAACATTGTGAATGAATGAATTCGTAAATGGCGCTCACAAAGATCATCTTAGGGAAGGGAAAGACCATTCAATCTGCCTGTTGTGAATTTGCTCTCTGATAAAATACAAAGTTCCATGCAGCCTTTGCTGCATGGAACCAAGATATCTGCGACCTTGTAGCTTTTCTGGAAATATAAATACAAGACATCCAACCTTGAATTCCTAGAGAGCTAGATACTGTAGATAGATAGTGGTCTCTGACCCATTTCTGAACATTGAATCAGCAGGATAACTTTATTATTATTTTTTTCATTTTTCTACACAAACATACACACATGCAGAACTCTTATTAGTATGTAATTATTAATAAATTTCTTTGGAGATGAGATATTCTATCTGATAAGTTGAAACATCAAGCAACAACTGCATGCACATGCATTACGTTCCTCTTTATCTCTCGATACAGGATACACTACAGCCTAAATCAATCCAAGTTTTTTCCTCCTCCAGAAACAAACATACCACTATTACACATCATTTACTTATGATCCCTAAACGTGCAATCAATCCACTGCATTTTCTCAACATTGCCTATTTTTTTAATCTCTAGCCTGTTTGTGCATGAACTTTGTCTTTACTGACTTTACTTCACTACATATAGGGACAGAGCCATTGAACCAGTTGAGCCATTAATGATTTAAACTCTCTCTGGAGCCATCAGAATATCCGACACTATTTACTCACAGAGTGATCAATAAAGCTTCAATCGATACGTTAAACTGAGCTCGGACACAAAAGTCTGGAACTCCTGTAGCACACGCATTCAATAACGACCAATAGACCAAAGTTTCTGTCCGGCGAGTGATTTAACTTGTTGGCTTGGGGAAGATAAAGTAGTATTCCAATTGAAAGAGAATGGAATTAGTTCTTGCTAATAGTAGAATGTTAAAATGCATTGATTATCCCTGTGGTGGAGCGTGGGCCATATTTTTTGTTTTATCTTTTCTCTTTTTATCTTATCTCAAACCTGGAACTCATAGTGGGATGTGGGCGTGATTTGAACATGGTTGCCAGTTCAGCCGTAAAACTCAGCTCGGTAGCTTTACCTAAGATTAGGGATGAGCGAGTGCACCATTATCTGTATCTGTATCTGTTCACCCAACGAAATAATCTGTATCCGTATCCGTACTTGGAATGGGCGGGGCTTAAACCGGAAGTGGGTGGGTGGTGGGTGTGTGTGGAAGTTGTTATATTAAGCCTGAAATGGATATAGGTTGATCAGAAGTTGCTATATTTATTGTTTATTAGAAAACTATTTACAGAACAGCCTCAGAATTGAGCTTCAGATCAATATTTTATATAATATATATAAAAAATCAATATTTTTATAATACTACATGAGTAAGAGAACTATTTACAGAACAAGTTTTCTATCAACTTGAAGGAATAAACTTCAGTGAATCAATGAACACAACACATGTAGTATCAAGAAGTATACAGTAAATGAACTAGTGTTTTCATACTCAACATAACTTTCTTCTTTATTGTTTATTGTTTTTTTACTTTACTTAAATTTAAACAGTGCGGTGTGTGTGTGCGTGTGATCACAGGGCATTTTTTATTTCTACACAAAGTAAAACACAATGTTAATGTCGTGACGTCAGCTGCCGCCGCTCTGCTCAGGTGGTGATCGAGAGGAGAAGAGGGGGAGAGGAGGAGAGGGTTCACATTAATACTTTCAATTAAACCAAACACCAGATGCTTTAGAAACCCTGGGTGAGTGGAGATGATCTATATGTGGTTTACAGACACATTCTAATACTTTAAGGAACTTCAGTCAATATATTGGAAAGGTACGGATCCTCTGTGCGGCTACTTAATAAAACTTCCACATTAATGAAGTAAAGTAGATTGGATTCTCATCCTCTTTGCTCTCTTCTCTCCACAGGTTTTGTGATGCACAATCCATGTGCAAAAATTAGCAGGAGGAGAGAGAGATCGAGACAAAGAGAGAGACAAAGTGTGTTTCCATCCACCTGTTTTTAATGCCCATTTTCAATGTGCACATAAAAAAAGTGGAAAGTTCGAAAAAATCTCAAAATATCGCAAAAAAGGTCAAAAAGTAGTGTGTGGATGGAAAATGAAAAAAATGTTTTTCTGTGTTTTTATTTTAGATCTATTTGTTTTCATTCGTTTCTGAAATTAATTTATGAAATGAACATTTTAAACCCGACTAAGGGACGTTCCCCCTTGGATCAGGTGGATTGCGTAATGGAGAGAGAGCGATCTTGGTCCACTTGTCACGTGTCTAAGTGAACTTATCGGCTCTGTGTGTGGCAGGAGACACAGCTGCCCGATGAGGATTTTCCTTCATCACGAGTATGGATATTGACACATTTTACTCGGATGATACTCGTGCTCGTAAAAAGTACGTACTCGTTTCATCCGAGTATTTGGCTCAACCCTACCTAAGAGTAAGTCGTCTGTCGGCGAGGCCTTCCTCCCCAAATGCTAATCTCACCCTGGGGACAGGACGCATTGCTGGCTGCGTATGAAATTCCCATCTGTGCTTACATTACGCTTTATTCAACATCAATGTGCTATGCACTAAAACTCTTCAGTGTCCCCCTCAACAGTTTATTGACTTGAGTCGATAAAACAGAGTCGTATTTACTTTTATTTTGCATATTTCACAAAGGCTAAGGAATTCAAGGGATGCGATTTCAATCTAAAGGTGAAGTGCAGTGTGTGTTTCAGCATATGAATTACAGGAAGGGCAAAGAATGATGCTTTTCATTCACTGTAGATGTAATGGCACCTTGGGACCTCATAGAGTCAGTCATCATGCTTTTCCGCATGAATAATAAATGACTCACAGATGCAGAGTTCCTAAGCACTGCCACGCTTTCGTAGAGTCTTGGCTGTGACGTTTCTGGATGTTTTTCTGGGTGAATCTCGGAAAGACTGCATTTAGCCAATTCTTTTCGTGCGCTCTCGGAAGTAGTTGACCTTTTACAGACTGGCTCGAACTCAGCCAACCGGGACGCCATAAGAGTTGGGATCAAATAAACCCAAACAAAACCCTTTGATTTGGAGATAGAAGGGGAAAAATAATGGAAATTCAATGATGCTTATTTTCCCTTTTCTTTTGTTCTCAAGAGGAAGCCTGTACAGGGGATGGACAAAATACCATGCAAACATCACAGGAAACAGGGGTTTTACTTTGAAGTATTTGAACATCAATTAGAAATGCAAAAGCGGTTTGTGTCAGTGATAAAAGAAGTCTACAATTACTATTTTGAAATTTGAGTTTTCAGAGCCCCATGAGCCAAATAACAGAGTTGCAAAGCGGCAAAAGTCAGCACCTGGTTATTTGGCAGGTAACTGCATCAGCAAAGAGGCTGGAACTGACAGGGAGAGGGATATTATCAGAAAAGTGGATAAATGCCACAAATTACAGCCTCAAAAAATACCAGGAAAAATTTACAGAATTGAATCATTACCTCTATGACCCAGTCTCAACAAAAACTACATGTTGTGAGCTTCCCATTCAAAGAATAATGGTGTAAGAAGCACAAAACCTGGAACCCTTAGTAATAGAAAAAGTTAGAATGGTCTGATGAGTCATTGTTCATCCTATGTCCTACATCTGAATGGGCTAAGGTTTGGAGAAAGGCAAGGATGACTTCAATCCACAATGTATGATACCAACTTGATCCTCAATGGTATGAGTGGCCATCTTGTGGGAGTCATTGAGTAATTGCTCTGCATTGTCGCATAATGACATAAAGACCACTGAACACTGATCCCTCATGATGATCCCATATTCCAGGATGATAACGCCCCATATACACCACTACACAATTTGAATAAAACACCAGGATGCAATCAATCTTCTGCTATGGCCTCCCCAATCACCCGATCACTGAACTTTTATGGGAAATGCAAAGTAGGTTTGCAACTGGAAGCTTTTCTTCTTGAAGAATTGTGCAACATCCCACTACACACACTTATATGACTGCATTCCAGAAAAATGTAATGGGATTGCGAGGTGTTTCCATTATTGTGTTCATCAGTCTGATTGAACTGTGTTCTGTTCTTTGAAAAGGAAAACATACTAACCTACATAAACATATCCACACACAGTGCACAATAGGGTTATCGTTCTAAGTCCCGCTGCTGTGCTTTTATTTTGAAACACTGTCTCCTACTGCAGGGTGTGGTTGTCATGACCTCATATGACTAATGTCCGACACCATGACACAGCTGTCGGCCACGTCACATTAAATCAAAGCTACTCTTATCAGACTCGCTCCTTGCTCCTACACTCCGGTTGTCCACATCAAAGCACTGTTTTTAACAGTGCGCAAAAGCATACTGCACTATTCATTTTGTAAAATAAATTAGAATGGTCTTAAATTAGGTTCGGGTCATGACTTAATGACTAAGAACAAATGAGGATCCTGAGGCCAGATCAGTCGAGAGCCACCTAGCTTAGTTGTTGTCAGTGGAGCAGGTCATGAACTGCATATAAATGGTTTGGCTAATTTTGGTGTACAGGGGGCCATGGATGACCACTTACATAAAGATACAGCATATATTTGTGGCACAGTTGGCTGATTGCACAGGCTGTTACCTGAATATATAATTGTAGTCAGAGCAGGCATTGTTGTAAAATACTGAGGTCAACCACTTCACCTGTATCTCCATGGTGAGAGGCAGCTACTAACAATTCTGTGACCTACACGTGCCACTGAGCTTAAAGGCCACCTCCATTATTTTTTACATTTCTGAGCTGTTTGCTGCTTTTGTTGGCACTCTCTGCTGCAATCCCTTATCCCGGGCTCCCCATTATTGACGCTAGCAGGTAGTCGAGAGTTAGTGACAATCTGCTTTGTTTATCAGCTATTATGGTTATGGTTGATTGTACGATACATTTACTATAATATTTACAATTTAGGTATCATGGAAGTGTTGTGGTGGTGCAAATCCTATTGATGTATATTATTTCTGCACACAGGCAAAAATAAGTCCTGCTGCTGAGAGTTGGGCATTTTTATTTGCCTCTTTGACCAGTTTAGTGAATTGACCTGAGGCCATTGAAGCTGTAATTTGTGCAGCGTATTTTATACCAAGGACTCTGTGACATGAAATATATTTCAGTACAGAAGTCATTTTACACGTTGTCCTGTTGTTTGTGCCTCCTCACCGTAGGGAAGTTTAACGGTACCTCCCTATACACCAGTGAATCGTCCACTTTAGTCTCCACTTCATTTAGAAACAGATCTATATTAGGAGAGGAAAGCTCACCATCAAAGAATTTGCAGTCTCCTTTGCAGCTTCCATCTCTAAAGGAGACCTAAGAGACAGGTGGACAATCGTAACGAGGATGGGGTAAACGGGACAACTTTCAAGTTGTCAGGTGTTCCCTGATAAGGCTGCGATCAATTTTATAACAAG
The DNA here is from genome assembly GCA_900302355.1 of Cyttopsis rosea. Taxonomy (NCBI): domain Eukaryota; kingdom Metazoa; phylum Chordata; class Actinopteri; order Zeiformes; family Parazenidae; genus Cyttopsis; species Cyttopsis rosea. The sequence continues at coordinate 11,705 of OMKR01105029.1, read as the reverse complement.
ATTCTAAAAGATAGGCAAGCAAGTTAAGGCCTTCTTTGTCACAGCACCAGCAAGGATAATTGTAATGCAAATTTCTCAACGTCAATGTCAATAATGTAATTCAATGAATGAGGAGGGAATGGAAAGTATTTTCAAAGAATAGGGTCAGGTGAAAATAGTAATAACGTAGGGTAGGGGGGAGGTCACCCCCCACCCCTGGGTATATAATAGGAAGATTGCACCATGCGTGATTCAAATGGGATTTAAAAGTAAATCGGTCGCCTCGTGGTGAATTTCAGCGCACGGTTTCATTCCAGTGCGGTGCCGTCCCTGATTTAAATACTGCCCGGTCTTAATCATCCTCCAGTCTGCGCTGTTGAAGATAGCATTCCTGGAACCGCGTTGACGACCGATATTAAAATGTAACGCCACCTTTCATGTTTACTGCTGCGTGACTCATCTTGGAGGGGGTGGAGGGTAGCTGTTTCAAGCCAGTTGTGTGTGTGATTTTTCCTGCAACCTATTATGCCTTTTGAAAAGCAAATCTCTGACTCACTATTTTTCCCTTTGATTCAATTGTGATTGTCCTCGTGGTATTTTTCGCTTTTAACTTCTGTAACTCGGCGGAAGCCAACAAAATGAAATGTGAACATTAGGGGTGGGCCGATTGATGCGATGAAATGATGAAACTCTCCATTATGGATATTGTGTTTTGTCCGATTAGGATTTTCATCTGATCATTTTGAGTTTATATCCGTGATCGGAGAAATCCTGGTCTCATCGGGTATATCTGCTGTCCGTCATGACAAATATATTGTGTGATCTGATAACGCTCACGTGATGGGACAGCTGCACATACGGTCCCTCGCCTAGATATAGAAATGTAGATACTGTGTTTGTGTGATTTGACGTGCGTCTGCATGGTTGCCATATTGGGGTGATTTTCATGAAATTTGGTTCAGAATTTGCGAGTTTACTAGCGGATCTTGACCGCTCCAATATGGCGGACAAGCAGACGCATAGCGGCTCCCCTAAGCTGTGTCGCAAATCAGCGGCAGGACTGCTTTAAGGCAACATTTTACGTTATCTGCACGTGGGAGCGAGTGTAAACAAACGGATGGATGGAGGGACGATGGATGGAGGTGAGAGTTGACGACTGAGCCGATCGTGCTTTACTACATGTAGAAGACACAGGTAACGTCAGTACAACTTAATTTGCCTTTTACTACCAGCATTCCCCGCTGACAAAAAAAATGTTTTCACAATAAAAGCGTCTAGCTCCTTTTACCAGAAGTTTAACCGGAAGTTGTGTTTTTTACGCAAAACACAACTTCCGTCCAAGTCCAATCACGACTATTGGGGTACATTTTACGGATACTAATCCAATTACGACTATCATGTGATCAGCCCACCCCTAGTGAACATAAATACACATACATCGCAGGATCAATCGCAGCAATCCCCGCTCCGGTGACCACACTCCGCTCCCACTCTGTGGGTGCAAGTGTCAAAGCGACACGTGGCGCTGTTAACAGGGAGAGTGGGTGAGGGCAATTCTGAAATTCATCAGAAAATAATAATGGAGTGATTACAAAATAACAACCTATATGTAATATGAAAAGCTTTAACAAAAGACCCAAGCGGAGTTCTAATGAGAAGGGGGACGTTAAAGAGGAAAAAAGGTCCCGCTGCAATGGACTGGGCTTGTCTCTATGTCTCACAGCGTTAGGTCACCTCAAAGGCTGAGGCTGCGGCAGCGCGGTTTGGTCTCTGAAGTCGAGTCCACCGCCGCTCTTTGAAGTGGGAGCGGGCCGAAATAGCGTGGGCAGGCCCCCTAATTAGGATCAGCGGCCGCATATTAACATGCAGGGCTGGAGGGAGCGCCGCGCGCCCAGATACATCAGCAGCCGCTTGACATCACTTCCAGGAGTCAGCCCAACGCACAAAGCGGAACGGGGGCAGAATGAAAGGACCTATTTGAACAGTTTTTGTTCACAACCCGATGCTGACTACCGCACATGTCTACTGTCAATTTATGGCAACACCCAATCTGTGCCCACACGGGCATAACCAACAATTCATTCATTAGGTTACTTTAGGTCTCTTTAGAGATTCAACCGGGGGTCCATGACCCCTAGGGGGTACACGGAGATACTGCATATAATTGTGAAAATTATATGTATTTTAGCATTTTTTTATTTCAGTAATCAGCTGAAAGTGAGTCTATTCGCAGCTTCTAACCTTATGGTGCATTCAAAAACCTTCGATTTTTGGGTAATAGTCAAAAGCCTCGGAATTTTCTGTAACATACTGTGTCTCTGACAGACATAACTGGTGCATGGCTGAACTTCAATAAAAACAATGTTAAATGATTTCAGATTTGTGAAAACTTTATTTTATTCGTGAAAACAGAGAAAAGGTTACGACTGTATTTATAGTAAGCAAACCTGGACTAGATTATAATAAGAAGCCTAAAAAGCATTTCAAACTATGGTGACCAGACGTCCCGATTTCCTGACAAATATCTGTAAAACACTAAATTGTCCCGGTTTTCACCACAATAAAAATAATAATAATAATATTATACTTGTTTTCAGCACTTACATAGACGTTTACAAATAAATAAATCATAAACACTGATTTGTCTGTATGTGTGTCAACCAGGGGTTCTACTGTAGGCATGGGCATGGGCACCAAATGTTCTGACTGCACCCCTGGTCAACAACCGTAACTCGGGCGCGAGCGATCAGCACCCCCCCAACCCCCACACTTAAGGGTTTGAAAATGTGGTCACTCTATTTCAAACCCTATTTCAGATTTGTGAAACCTTTATTCTACTTGTGAAAACAAGAAAAAGGTGGATTTCACTGGTCACAGAGACGGAACTAAACTATACTAATGGAACTAAACGGAAATACATCTAAAATAATAACAAACAGGAACTGTAAGCATCAAAACTGAGTATATAAATGGGTTAATAAGGCATTTAAATATGTTATTATAGGTCAGGCTTAAAGTGCAACACAAATCTTTATTTTAAAAATCTAGGGGTTCCCTGCTCTGTTTATCCACCCACCAAGGGGTCCTTGGGCAGAAACAGGTGGAAGACCCCTGCTGTAGATGGATGGATGCATGGGTTAAATTGGGGGTAAATAACTAAAGAAAGAAGATATTGACAGGGGTTCTCTTGACAACATTGCCATATTTTTCTATATAGGGAGAGATCGGAATCGCTGATAACAATGAGGACTCCCATAAAACCCCCATTGTCAGAGCGACCAAACTTTTTGCAGATGGATAGATAGAAAGATGGGAGGACTTCCTGAACCATGAACCAGAGTCCGAAGAGTCGGTTTGGCTCTGAGTTGTGAATGGAACTCTGGCAAGAATCATTTCATTACAGTATGTCAACATTATTTAATCAGGTAGACGTGACTCCCAACTACTGAGTCATTTAAAGGATTTCGCTATGAACAAATCTTAGATAGATAGATAGATAGATAGATAGATAGATAGATAGATAGATAGATAGATAGATAGATAGATAGATAGATAGATAGATAGAAGGTTTTTGAATGCACCATAAGGTTAGAAGCTGCGAATAGACTCACTTTCAGCTGATTACTGAAATAAAAAAACGCTAAAATACATATAATTTTCACAATTATATGCAGTATCTCCGTGGACCCCCTTGGGGTCATGGACCCCCGGTTGAGTCTCTAAAGAGACCTAAACTAACCTAATGAATGAATTGTTGGTTATGTCCGTGTGGACACAGATTGGGCGTTGCCGTAAATTGACAGCAGACATGTGCGGTAATGACCAAGTCACTTTATTCTGTTTGATAAAATGCTGTTTTGCCAATACCATAAATATTGTACCACCATATATTCGCTTTTCCACAGCAAAGCCAGGCTTTATTTAACATATGTTGTGTAACCTTTGAAGCCCCCTGTTGATGCTTAGTTGCTAACTGTAGCATTACTGAGCAACACTAAGTACTACTGTTTAGCTTAGCTCTAAACATCTAGCTAGGGACAAAAAGAAGCCTTTTGAGGTAACTGGCTCATTTACAGTTTAGCTGTTGATCAATGGGTGTCATCCCTGGAATAAATTAATTAATAACTCAATAAAGAATTACACAAATTACCAGTTTAAAAGAAATCATCTTTCTATTACTTCAGCTTCAAACAGTAGTGACTGTCAACACAACGAGCAAAGACGGAAGTAAATTAGAGTCAGATATACTCACTGCTTGGCATGTCGACATCACACTGTGTGGTACTGGTGTATTCGTTGATTTATCTTTTAAATTTTTCAATTCAAGTCTTTCGCTTGTTTTCAGGGGTTTCAGTTTGTTCGCCGTTGAATATCAAAAAACGAATTTGACGCACAGTACATCAATCCGCCTTGTAGGAGAAGCGAGTGACTAGAGCCCTTGATTCCCGTGCGCCAGCTCTAGGCCGATATGTGTAATTACAAAAATCGAGACACATTTAAATGAACAAGACAACCATAAACGTGAAGTATCGTGATTGTTAATCACCAAAACGCGTGCACTTTTAAACAGTAAATTGCCCGTGCAAATGTTTATTTGAAAATTAGCACAAAGCAAAAGAAAGCATAATTTTAGCGTTTAAACCTTGTGAGCACTTCCCCTCTAACAGAGCCTCTGCGTGTGGTGTGGTTTGCTGCGGCAGATGTTCTTATTCACTTCAGTCCTTACCCACTCGGCAGATAGCAATTAGCTTCCAACCGTTTGGAATAATACACCTGGATAGGCCCGGCGCACATTACTGTACGTACGCACGGCCACATTAAGACACAGCCGATGAAGATACACACTATCTACAATACACAATCTGCTTGGGTCTTGAGAGTTACTGAAATGGAACCTGATTCCAGAAAATAGCCGCCGTAATTTAGCTCCAAACTATTTTTTTCCACCTGTAAACAGCACGGATATGTCACCGCCTGGCCGCCTCCCTGGCTTATTTCATCATGCACTCACCGCCCCTGGTGTATTTTTCCCATTTGCACAGGCCTCTGCTGAAATGATCATCTGCCGTTGTCTGTCGAAGTGTCTGTCTATTGTCTATGGTCTATCTATCCATCGATAAACAATTCAGAAATGGAGTGGAAAAATGTGATATTCCCCCCAAAACATCGACATACCAACTCATACACACAAATTCATAGGCACATTAAAAACAACACTTAAAAATAATCAATGCTCTCTGAAGGTATCACACTTTCTTTCTAATTTGAATTAAGAAAAAGTGATTGTATTAACGAGAAAGCCCAGACACCCATGCTTCAATGAGCCAAACATGACCAGAATCAAGCGACATGTTTAAGGCAAATTAGGGTGCTGGCTGAGCGCTGAACCCAAATATAGCTCGTGCGAGTAGCACCATTGTTGCATGTAATGTATTCTGTTTATGCCTGTTCAAACTTCTTAACACGGTTGTCTAAGGCAGTGATCATAATCAGTGTAATTAAACTTAATTTGCAACTTCTCAAGAGGAGTTTCACCGTGGATCGCAGAACTTTTCAGTCTCGCTACTAGCAAAACGATGTGCTCTGATTGGAAGCAGCAACTGGGTCAAAGTTCAAGACACTGGAATTTTAGCAATTTTTTTCTTTAGCCATATTTGACTTCAGTTGTTACATTACACTCTCTTCCATTTGATTCTGACAGTGTTTCAGAGCAACACGCACAGTTTCATTTTGCGGCCACATGGGCCTTTTTTGAGAAGGTGCATCGTGTCCTTAAATTACTTAATTTGTTCTCTCTAATTACTGATATGTGCCCTCAAATTTCTTGGAATTACCATTGGCATAGCTTTTTGGCGTGTTCTTTGAGAAATTCCTAGAAAGGCCTTTCTGCAGAAACATGGTATTCTGGCCAATTAGACCACCCATTAGTGGGCACAAATTATTATTTTGAGGGAACAAATTAGTCATTTGAGACAGTGAATTAAGTAAATTGAGGGCCTTCATTCGTAATTTGAGAGAATGATTTATAATTCAGAGGAACGATTTAACAAATCCGCCCCCCTCCCTTCCCATGACACCTAGGGTTCCGCAGGGTTGAAGACAAAGTCAAATTTAAAAAAGCAATTCTCCAATTGGCAGCGGTTTACTGTTATTCCAATTCCACCGGCACCGTCTATTTCTGGTATTATCTAAAAACCGCTGCGATAGAGGAGCGCTTTGAGGCTGTCCTCAAAGCCAACACAGATCAAGCGAAAGGAATTTAGGATGAGTTCAGTTCTCTGAATGTTTTCGAGATAAGCAAGCATGTTTTTGTTTTTTTTACTTTTTTTATCACATTGCTGTCGCTTAGGGTTCCTAAATCTGATGTAAGTACATTCAATGTCAAAGCAGAAGGCCTATTCAAATTGAGAATCACGTTTTCTTTTTTTGGGACTTTTACGTACGCCAACACGTACATTATTTCCCGTTATCAACGCGGCGGAGGTTTCCAGAGAGCAGTGCAATGTTGGGCCGCGGGTGAGAGATAAGCAGCGACCTCGATGGTTCAGTCTGTGCCTTATCCGCAAGATGCAGCGGCACTGGAGAGGTGATAGTAGATTATTGTTGCTTGTGTCTGACTCGCTGCTCCAGAAATTCACATAAAGGGGTTCAAAATTATAACCTGTATTACTCACAATTTGTCTGCACTGCAAAAAAAAGAAAAATCATTGTCAAACAAAAAATTATCTGCCTATGGGGGTGAGGTAATCTTACTTGGACAAAAAATGTTGCAATATAATTTATCTAAAAGTCTTGCAAGGTGCAGTGTGTAGAATTTAGCAGCCACTAGCAGTGAGGTTGCAGATTGCAACCAACTGAATTGCTCTTCGTGGTGGTGCAAAATGGCGGCGTCCGTAGCCAATAAAGAAACGCAATAACGGACATCACCAAATGGAACCATTTTTCAAGGTCATTTCATTCTGACAAAAGCCTCATGCATGAATCTCAGAATCAATGAGATATTATTACTTTAATGAGATATTTTACTTTAATGAGATATTATTACATTATTACAGTTATACATATATATATATATATATATATATATATATATATAACTGTATATAACCCGCTCAACATCCCAAGGTCCCAAGCTCCCATCTCAAGGTCAAGTTTAAAAAAATGCTGTCATCACATTGAAATGGTTACATATTTCATCACACATGAATGCAATTGGGCTCTTTGGATTCACAAGAGTCTCAGCTTTGTAGCAATACCCAATTTATACATTTCAATGACTGTTTAGGCACCACGAAATAGCAGAAATAGGGAAAAGGAAAAAAAGGCGAAAATAACATATTTTCACTGCATGCAGAACCAGGACTGTTTAGGACCCTGAAGCGAACTTACCCTGTGTAACTGTTTATGTCCAGTATGGTTGTGAAACAGAGGCTCTTGCGGCTCTAATGAGCCCAATTTAATTCAGATATCTTGATGTAATAGGTCAAATGACAGGTCCCATTTGAAAATAGTCACGCCCATTTACTTTTGTCAAAAAATATTGGAGACTTTGGGGCTATGATATGCCCTAATACCGGAAGCTTACCAGTAGCTTAAAAACTGATCTTGTGAGAATTTGTCAACCACTTACTGCGCTGTGGACACTTAAGAGGTTAAGTCTACCATCACGGACTCCTGAAAAAACCCTTGGCTATAAAAGAAACATCAAGACTGGTACGATGAGAATGACACTGAAATCCAACAGCTCATCAACATCAAGCAGCAAACATTTATCACCTGGCAAAATTATATCAACTGCAAGGCTAAAAGAGCAGCCCATGCCAAAGCAAAAGCAGCCATCCAATCTCGGGTTAGTCAACTGAAGAACCAGTGGTGGATAAAGAAGGCTCTGGTGATCCAGCAGCTTGCAGACTCTGGAGATACCAGAGGTTTCTTAAATGCCACAAGAGCGGTATATAGTATGGCCCAGCTACCGTTCCCTAACCCCCCTTCGCTCCAAAGATGGGCTAATGCTGCTGAAAGATAAGTCAATGGCAAACAGATGAAAAGAGCACTATGAGGAGCTATTGAACAGGGACACCATTCCCAAGATGGAGGCCCTTTACCACCAACTTCCCTCAACAACCAAGTGAGAGTGGTGAGTGAGAATTATGTATAGAACCGACAGAAAACTTCTGAACACCAACAGATTCAAGCGGGTTCAATTTGTTTGTGAGGTTATCAATGGGACCTTCGTAAAATGGAAAGGAAGCAATAGCTGTGGGCAATTGGTCAGAAAGCGCAGTAGGAGTCAATGCACTAATTTTACGACTGCTATAGTCATATGGTCCTGCTCAAAACGCTGGCAGTGAATTAAGTATATAATACATTTTATGAAATAGTAGTAAGACATAGCAGAGGTATATGGGAGAACCACTACATTAGAGGTATCAATGCCCCGGGTTAGTACAAGGTCAATAGTGTTACCATTATTATATGTCGCTTTATGTATTAGCTGCGTAAAGCCAATATCAATTATTGTCTGGAACGCCCTGCTAAGGCGTTCAGACGGGGAGTTCACATGAATATTAAAGTCACCCATAATTAATATATTATCTGCGTGCATCACCATGTCACCATCAAAGTCAGAGAATTCATCTAAGAAGCTCGAGAGGGGAGAGGACGGTAGATCACTGCTAGGTAAATGGGCAGTGGTGTTAAGGACCCCATAACAAGAACGTCAAATGTTTTAAAGTCATTGTTCAATTTAGGATTGAAATTAAGATTAGATTTAGAGATGAGGGCAATACCACCACCTTTCTTGAATGAACGCGCAACATGGGAGCTAACATAGTTTGGTGGAGAAGCTTTGTTTAGTGGTATGAAATCATTTGGCTTTAACCAAGTCTCGCATAGACCCATCATATCCAGATTTTGGTCTCTGATCAAATCATTAATTAACAATGCTTTGGAGGGGAGTGATCTGATATTCATTAGACCAATTCTCATTAAAGTAGGCTGATCGATGCCCTTCACCCCCATTCCCTACCTGGTATTAATTTTAGTAAGATTGCATTGTTTAGAGCCTGATCTGTAATTAGAGGAACTCTAGGCATGGCGGGGAATTGATATTTTGGGTATCTGGTAGGAAATGCCGGGTATTCTACAAATACTGTGATTAGGAGAGAAAACTGTCTGAGAAGTATGACCAACTGAATTTATACAGAGATGAGAGGAAGGAGGATTAAATGTGTCACACAGTACTACATCAGTCTGTTTGGCAGGATCTCTCCTCTCTAGTAAGCTCGGCAGGTTACTACTGTCCTGCATGGTACTAGGCCATGCTACACCTCTGAGGGTGTAGCATGTGCAAGCTTACTATTAGCCTGCCCTATCTTGACTGGGCTAGAGTCACCCTTTAAAGTCATACTACCAGACTCTCTACTCACCTGTGTACTGACCTGCTCTAGAGTGAGATGTCATGCTTGACTCAAACATTTATCTATGTTCCTAGAAAGAGTGACGGCGCCTTCCCCGTTAGGGTGAATGCCGCCCATCCTCAGCAGGTCGGGTCGCCCCCAGAAGGAGGGCCAGTTATCTACAAAGTGGAGTCCCTGATCTCTGCAGAACTTAGCCAGCCACCGGTTAAGTGAGACTAATCTACTGAACCTTTCATCTTTGCCTCTCGCAGGCAAGGGAGCAGAGACAATCACTCGATGCCGACTCATCTTTCTGGCGAGATCACAAGTTCTAGCTATGTTACTCTTTGTGATCTCTCATTGCCTCATCCTCACATCATTAGAGCCGACATGAACATAACTATATCAGAGTCAGCCTTGTGTGCCTGTTTCTTATGGCTGTTCCTATTGCTTGCCAGCACTCTAAGATTAGTTTCAATGTCGGGTGCTGTGGCCCAGGTAAACACACTACTGTGGCTGGCCTTCTAAGCCTGACGTGGTTGGTGATGGAGTCATCTACTGTATGACTAAGGTGCAGGAGCCAGGAGGACTAGCTGGGGTAGGGCTAGCAAAATGGGCGAATCTGTTAAAAACCTCAACAGGCTCTCTGCGGCTAGCAGGCAGCTTAGTTATACTACCCGGGCTAGCGGGCCGGCTACGACCAAGGCTATTGGGGGTGCCCGTCACATCTAAAGTTATCAAATTACTCTTCTCTGATGGATATGTCCCTCTAGCAGGGACAACGTGTGACAAAGCGTGTCGCTTTGTTTGTAGCTTGTAGCCGCTTAGCTGCTAGCCACTGTAGCTCGTAGCCGGTGTAACCTATAGCCAGAGTAGTTTGTAGCCGGTGTAGTCCGAGGTTCCCGGAACCTCACCAGCACACACACGGGAGCCGAATCCGAAAGAAGGAGAAAAGAAAAAACACTAGCAGATAAAGAGTGGATTGAAGTAGATTCCGTACACGAGACAAACACAAGCTCAGGAGCACCGAACACGAACAGGTAGTTAAAAAAGTAGATTCATTCGGAATGGTAATGTATAATATACTAACTTCTGAAGCTATAAAAATATAGCTATCAAGCTATAAAAATTGTGAGTGATTGTAAAGTAGTTTAAGCGATACAACTTCACCAAATAGCAGAAGTCTATGGAGCGCAGCACTCGTCATCGCGGACCGGAAGCGGAGGAAGAGGTGAGAGGTGAAAGGAAATTGACTCACCTGGTGGAAGAAAGCCCACACAAGCAAAAGAAAAGGTATAAGGACAACATTAAAGAGAACATCAAAAAGTGCCACATACGCCTTAACACCTGGGAGGACACAGCAACCAATAGGACGACTTGGAGAAAACTTGTCTGGGAAGGTGCTGCATTATACAGTATAACAATGATCTCCGCCGTGCTGCAGAAGACAAGCGCAGACTCAGAAAGGAGAGAGCTTCCACCAAAAAGGCCCAAACTAAACCCACGACCACCACTGTTCACCCCCTGCCCACACTGCACAGAAATATGCGGCTCCAGGATCGGTCTCTTCGCCCATCCGAAGACCCACAAGGACAAAGAAGGAGGACAGTCATACTCAACCCCGAGCGACCGCCGATGATGGTAATGTTTGTTTGGGTGTGTTGAAACAGAAACCCACTAGATAGATAGATAGATAGATAGATAGATAGATAGATAGATAGATAGATAGATAGAAAGATAAAGTGATAGATCAATAGATAGATAGATAGATAGATAGATAGATAGATAGATAGATAGATAGATAGATAGATATAGACAGAGTGATAGAGCAATAGATAGATAGATAGATAGATAGATAGATAGATAGATAGATAGATATAGACAGAGTGATAGAGCAATAGATAGATAGATAGATAGATAGATAGATAGATAGATAGATAGATAGATAGATAGATAGAGCGAGAGATAGAGTGATAGAGCGATAGATATAGATAGATAGATAGATAGATAGATAGATAGAGTGATAGATAGATAGATAGATAGATAGATAGATAGATAGATAGATAGATAGAGTGATAGATAGATAGATAGAGTGATAGATAGATAGAGTGATAGATAGATAGATAGATAGATAGATAGATAGATAGAGTGATAGATAGATAGATAGATAGATAGATAGATAGATAGATAGATAGATAGAGTGATAGATAGATAGATAGATAGATAGATAGATAGATAGATAGATAGATAGAGTGATAGATAGATAGATAGATAGATAGATAGATAGATAGACAGATAGATAGATAGAGAGCTAGACAGATAGATAGA